>MAVT02000389.1:0-33407 GCA_001702395.2 Diaporthe helianthi | reverse complement strand
CCGGCCCGCGGGCTTCGACCGGACTTCACCGCGGGGTGTTCGTACAGGCGAATGCGGAAGGGAGGTGTGGGGGGAGGAGAGGGCAAAGCAGGATGAGTGGGCAGTAAGTAGTACTAGTGGCCTGTCGCCTGTCTTGTCGAGGTCCGCGGATGTCTGCCGAGCTGTCAATCGGGCATTCGTGCCGTGACGTGCCATCGATACCTTCATGTATGTATGGCTCCAGAGTTTGAGGCTATTTGGTGCCAAGCATCACGCCTGTGCCTTGTTTCTGACAGGGGGAACTTTTGCTTTTTTCATTCTTATTTTGCTTGGCTGCCGGAAGGGCGCTCAAAAAGAGCAACGGGTGGGGGTGGGGGTGGGGGGCGAACAGGTGCTCTCTATCGGGGGCCTGCATGCACAGTTGACGGTGGTGCTGTACCATGATTCGAGCTTTCCTTGCCTGGCATGGTTTGATTTTGGGCGTTGCATCTTCCGCGCATGTTTCCTATTGGGTGCCACTCTGCTTGTCTGGTGGGTTTGAGGTCAACGGGTGTTGCACTTGAGGGCTGTTTTGGCCAATATGCTGTCGTACAGCATTTGAAAAGGGTCTGGATTTGAACAAGGTCAGGAGGTAGGCGTCGTTTGACTGGGGCGAGACTGGTATTTTTGCTATGATGATGACATTAAACCCCCATGATTTGACAGAGGTAGAGTCTCGGGTTCAAGTTGTTGTCTTTGTCTTGATAGATTCCAATGTGCCTTGCTCAAATACCAGACCAGGATTCTACAGGTTTTAGCAACGGCTGTAAAAGGGGCCTACCATCCACCCCCCACCAGTGGAACACCCCTACCAGTGGAACGTGGGGCTACATACATAACCCGTCTACTTTACTTACACCCAACTCAATCAATTTTAAGGCTATCGCCATGAATTTATATGCATTCTGTAGTACTCTTCTCGGTGAATTGATTTATATAGGTATTGACTAGTCTGCGGGGTTCGGAATAGGATTAATCCTACTCCAAACCCTACCCACAAATGTAATTCCCTCTTCCAGAATACACACTTCTCTTCATAATCACTAGCCCTATACTCTACGATTATCGCCCACTACCAAAATACCTAACTATATAGAGAAGACTATAGCTAATACTTTATTCAATATTATTAACAATAGTCTTACTTTAGGCAAATCTATAGAGAAGCATAGTATACTAAAGACAACGCTATTCTAGCGGATAAATAGTAATGCAGCTAGAATTAAGGCCACTTAGCCCGCCTAACGACTATCTATAGCTAAAGAAAATAGACTAATTAAATGGATTACTAAGCAAGAGTCTTTAAGCTACGTGCTAACTACCTTAGTAGTTAAGTAAGTTGCTAAAGCTATTATAAAGAAACGAGGTAATAAGCAGCCCCTTGGGAAGCACTAGATAGAGTTCTTTAAAAACTAATATAAGGTTATACAAACGAAGATATCTCACCCACAAGAAGCAGTAAGATTCAACTACTTTACACTAAAAGCAGTTTACTAGTATTTCAACCACTAGGAGCAATTTAACTAGGTTAAGCTAGAGTTAACAGCTAACGTTGATAAAGGGGGAATTATAAAGGGCTAAGGTAAGATATATAGTAATAATTAAACCCTATATAAGTAAATAAGGTTTACTTCGTTTATTTCTAACTATATTTATAGGTATAAATAGCTTTATACTTAGTATATCTAAGAAGAAAAAGGCTATTAAAAAGATAAGCGGTAGCTAGGCCTAAGTAACTATTATCAATGCTATCACCGCTACTAGTTACTATTTAAACCTAGGAATTATCTTTAAAAGCAAAGAACTTTAAGCGTAATAGTTTCTTTAAGAGTTTAGGAAGTTGTGCCCTTAGTACTATATTATATTGCTAAATAGCTAAACCAACAACAACATCGCCGTCTCGTAGATTTAAGATATTTTCTTGCCTTAAATAAACAAAATACAGTAGAATAATAAGTCTCAAGCAATTTTATTAATTTTAGATAGCTATAAAAGCTATACCTTGGTATTTTATCCCTACTAATTAACTACTTAAGTACTATATACTAACTATCTTTAGGTAGCTTAAATTTATAGAAAAATGCTTCTTTAGCAATATATTCTTGTGTTTTCTCCTAGCACATACTTCTCACGGGCTACAACTATGCAATAATGGGCATTTTAATATCCTTAAGCAAGCGTATCGAAAGGAACTTAATAGACTTAATTCTATTACTAATTCAGCCCCTATAGGTAAAATCAACTTCTTTCGTTGTTTAGTTAAAGCTAGAGCGGCTGTAAAGCCTATAACTATTTAGGTGGCTTGGAGGTATACTAGTAATTGGCTAATAAGTCGTCAAAAAGCGTTAAAGTACCTAGATTGCAAGCTAGATCCAGAAAAGCGTAAAGCTGAAGATAAGCTTGATAAGGCTGAAAATACTAGTAAGGATCCCGAGGTTATATAGGATTATATACTTAATTTAGCTAAAAACACTAATTTAACGTAGCAATGACGAGCTAGGTATATCGCTAATACCTTTAATGAATTATAGGCTAGAATTGCATTCCTTAAGCAAGAAAACGCTAAGTATGTAGCTCGAGAAGCTACTTAAGTAGGTATTAAAAAGCGCTAGGCTATACCTAATCCTAACAAGAGGTTTATAAGTATTTATAAGATTTTAAGTAAGGGTAGGTATATTAAAAACCTTAAAGAAGATCCCAACGTATAAGAAGAGGCTAAAGAATAGCCTTAAGTTAAAAATATTAAGTAGGATAGCTTTAGTAATAGAGAGCTAAATACTAAAGATAAAGGGTAAGTTATAGAAGTAGTTCTAGATAAGGTTGTAACGAAATTAGGGTATCGAATTAATAGACTAAGTAGATACATAGATTAAGCACCTTTAGAGCTTTAAAATTATATACGAATTGCTTCTCAACACTAAGAATTAACTATTTAATCCTTATCGTTAAGTTGGGTGGTTTGGGTGTGGTCACTAGTTCCACTGGTGGGGGTGTTCCACTAGTGGGGGGTGGATGGTAATCAAAGGCCTAGAATTAATGGTTCTATCTCTAGCAACGGGTTCCTCTTCCGTAAATCCTGGCTTCTAATTAGCCCTCTAGTCACGTAGAAAAAGGTAATAGAAGAAGGTATATAAAAGAAGGTACAAAGAAGGACTTTAGGAGGAATACGTTACGTTACCACTTTATAAAGTCAAGGAAGGTATATTATAAGATCTTTAAATCCTTACCGATAAAAAAGGAATAAGACAAGGTTAGGTCTAGAAAAGGCCGTAGAAGCCTTTAAGGAGCATGTTCTTTTAATACTAATCTTGTCTATGTAGAAGAAATGATTATAGAGTAGTTCCTTCTTAGCTAGTTTTCTTCTTAAAGTAGAAGAAAGAATTACTTAATGTCTTAAGTCTAACTAATTAGAAGCTAGGGATTGTCCGTTGCTAAAAAAAGAACTGTTACTTTTAGGCCTCCCATTGCTAAAACCACAAAATCCCGGCATGGTATTAAACTAAAATGACGCTCTACGGACTAAGTACACCTAAGATATTGCCTAATACATCTTTTCCTAGGTCTCTACCTCATCTTTAATATCTCTTTAGGCGTGTAGTTAGGGTTTATGCCTTACCTATTAGCAAGAATTCTCTTAGTAATAAGTAACTTCCCTATAATACAAAGAAATAAATAGATATAAGAGGCTGTTTAAAGCTTATTTAAACTTATATAAAGGTAGGAACTACTAATAAAAGTAGTAAAATAGAAAGAGAAATGAAAGATTAAGAAGAAATAATTTAATATAAAACTTATAAGTATATTAGTTTTTCTTTTAACTTTTTTAATTAAAAGATTTCTAAGACTACTTTAAAGTTCGTAAGTAATAAAGAAAATATTACTTATTTCTTAATCTTAAGGTTAAATTTAATTAAAAAGGTATATAGCTTATAAAGCTTTATTCTTAGAGGTAGCTTTTTTCTTGCTAAAATAGCTAGTAGTAGCGGTATTTAAGTATAACGTACGTTGTATATTAGCCTATATATTTGCTTTAACCCGCAAGTACTACTCCGTAGTAGCTTAAGACCTGGACCATAACCGCGCGCCCAAGGGGATGTAGACAGAATGCTCAAGTGGCAGCTTGGCCCCTGCAGTGTTGATCCACGCTCGTCACGACTTTCCCTTTTGGCTTTGCGAGAAGCTGGCCACGGGCCTGGTCTCATGCCGGCACCATGCGCCTGGGCTGTCAAAATTCAAGTTGCTACCCGACATGGCCCACTCTAATAATGCTCAGAATTTCATAACAAGGGAGAGATTTCCAACTGTTCCTACCCTGCTTCATGATTTATCACAGTTCGAACACCCGGGTACCGCACCCTGTCCGCATAAACGGAACGTTCGGGCTTGGGGGTCGGCTAGGAGACAACATGTTGCGGGCCTTGATGGGCAGGAAGATATGAAGGCCAGGTATGCGGGGAGATACTCGCTTCCCCCAGGTTTCGGGGCCAATAACGATTTCGGTTCCTGTGTGGGAAATACGAGCTGGCTTTCTCGCGAACTATCGAGAGATAAGCCTGCCTGGGGTGACGTATCTGTTACGGATGACAACTTCTCAACAATATGTTGTGGCCTGAACACTGAATCCAGCGGTCTGAAACGAGGTTGTTGCGCTGAAAATTTAGTGTTCCATGATAGCACTCGGCGGCTGGACCACTCGCGGATGTAGCCTTCATCCGGAAGATGCAAGTGTTTCGATCACTGGTCAACCATACACTACACGCCATCCTCAGTGAGCACTGTTCCGAATCTCTCATGTCGTGGCCGGGTATTTCGTCTATCATTTCACCCAGTCCCTCTGACATATCATCAATGATGCATGGTGGTGGTCTGTTGCTAATCTGTCAACTCCTCCAGCAACCCGGAAGCAGGATTGAGTTGGTTCCGTGAGGTAGCATTGCCAACGTGGCTGTGGCATGCTAGTCATATGAAAGGGTTGCCTTGTCGTTGCATACAGCAAGGACTCTCCCAAGGGTTGCAAGTGCTTTGGCCAGCGAGCATTTGCCTCTCCTCGTCTGATGCCGCCGGGCAGGTGCAAGCAGCGGCTCGAAACTTCGACATATCTAAACGAATATTTTCTACTGGTTTCCTTGCCATAAAAAAACAACAAGCTGCAACGAAGAGCAGCAGTCGAAGTGGCCGCACCATTTTCCCTGCGCATTTGCACAGCTTTTGAATTTCCGCCATACAAACAGCCTGCAGGGTACACTTACCGGGCAGGACTCAGCTCCAAAAGCTACATGCTGCAAGGACGGCATGACCTGTGGGCGAGCGAGAACGAACCAAGATCGCCTAGCGGACGGTGAACCAATAGAAAGAATTGAGCCGTTGAAGGCCGATTTCGGGTGCCGCGCAGACGTCTCACAGGGCGTCGACAGCGCTGTTTAGGGGCGGGGGGCGGGGGCAGCAGTCGGGCTCTCGGCATAAGACCCTGGTTTCCAGCATGCGGGTGTCTTGCAGGGATACCGCTGCCTGTCAAATGACTAGCGTGCCGTAACGGCGGGTCAACAGTATCTGGGGTCACGGCAAACGCCGGCTTGTCCTGCAGTGTTGGCCGACCTTTTAGATGTTGTTGCCCCTTTTTAAGCAAAGGACTAGAAATGCAAGTGGATTTAAAGCCACCCCGGTTTACTATAAACGTTTCGACTAAAGCTACTTGATTTTACCCACTAGTTTTAGGTAGTATTAGTAGGCAAGTCTCACTTTAGTATTAAAATAATAAGTATTTAAAGTTAAATATTAATATTTTATTAACTATAAATTATTTCTTTTTTCTTATTTTAATCTTATATAAATTACATTTTATTATATTAGTTAATAATTCTATAATTCCTTTATTTAAATTATATATATTAATGTTATAAATAAACTTACTTTAAATTCTATTATATAAACTAATTAAGGATTAAGTAACGTTATATAATATCTTTTATTAATTATATAACGATACGTAATCTTTAATTAGTTTATATAAGTATAAAATGTAATTAATTATTATTTAAGTTTAAGTTCGTAATAAATATAGAAATCTTCTTATAATTAGTTTTTAATCATCTTTTATTAACTTTTATAAAGCTATTCTATTTATAAAAATAGTTAGAATACTACTATTTTACTTATATTTATATAGCTTAAGCTATATTTACTATAGAAATAATATAAAAATAAAGTAGCTATCTTTAAGATATTAATCAAAGTTAATTTCATACTTTTTTCATTTTAAAAGAAAACGTTTTAAAATTATAAGAGGAAGATAGATATATTTTAAAAGGTGTAAATCTTAGGTTATACTTAAATTTATAACTATATTACTCACCTTTTATATTATTATATAAAGATATAAAGATATAATATACTTATATATATATATTAATAAATATTAGGAAAAGTCTTATTTAATAGGAAAATAGATAAAAAATGAAAACGTTTAAATTAACTTTAGTATTTATTAAATATAAATTAATAAAACAAGGTATAAATATATCTAATATAAGGATTATATATTTATATATGTATATATTAATTTATATACCTATGTAATACTTATTATAAGTATATAAGTGTATTATTATTTAAAGTTTTATATTTTTACATTACTAAATTACTATATCTTTATATTAGTAATATAAACTATATAACTATTACTAGATAAATACGTAGCTAGTAAAGCTTCTTTTACTTATATATATAGATACCTAAAGCTAGCTTCTATAAGTAGCGTTTTAAGGCGACTTTAAACGCTTACTTTATAACGTTTAAATTATTTATTACTAGAAATAACGACCTACTATACCTACTGTTTTAGGGCGTAGGGAAAACCCACCATAGATGGGCTGTATAAGTAGTCGCATCGCCGCGTAGATTTTAGAGCTTTTCGGAACTCAAAAAAAAAATTCAACTCTTCTTTTGCCCTATACCGTACATATCCTCTCTGATCAGAGTGTACAAAATCCGTCTCTTGGCCCCGGGCCACCATTTAACTTTCTTTCCCTCTTTTCCTCTACGGCGTCAGACGTGCCTTCGGCGGCATCTAACAGAGCGACTACCTAACGTTGTTGGGTTCTCGTTTTTACTACACCTAATAGTTTATAGATTTATCGTAATAGCTATAGTAGTAGTACTACGTAAGTATTAGCAAGAATACACCTATACGTACTTTTTAATTATATAAGTAATATATTATTAATATATAATACCTATAATGTATAAGAACTTTCTTAAATATTTTACTAATATCTGTTTACTCGATATATTTTACTTTAGTAAGCTCCTTCCATTCTTTTTTTAAAGAAGCTAAATAATAAATCTAAAGAAAAAGTTTAGACCCGGGGATTCCTCAAGGACAGTTGCGCGTGCGACAAGTTATGCCCGGCGTTTATAATTTAATGTGCTTCAGCTTCACCTACCTACTTAAGTATGTACCCAGGTAATTAAGTATGCACACATCTTCCACTATCAGAGGCTACTCATCTCTATCAGGGCCAGGCTTAGACTGAAAGTCAAGCATACAGCCACGACCCGTTATTCCTGCAATCAAGTCCCGCACTCGGCCTTCCCGTTTTGGTTGTGGAGCACTAAGTAGATTGTTGACAGGGTCCGTAGCGGGTACCGAGGTATGGCGAGAGAAGCACTGACAGACACCCTGTGAGTTGACGCAAGTCAGCTTGACGTGATGGATGGCCAATACAAGAGCAGTGCCGTATGGGTGGTCAGACCAAAGGCCTTCATGGAACGGGCCGCGGGTGGGTGGGCTAGGAGCTGCAGCTCTAGTGCGTTCCCGCCATATTTTTGACTACTTCAGAAGAGAAGTACTTAAGTACCTACTTGAGTAGGTACTTAAAGTATGCCACAAAACTCGCCAGCCACAACGGTCTAAATGACTGTTTGTTCCCCGTCAGTTGCGTCATATTGCACCGTGGGGTGCTTTTTAGGTTACATGATGCCAAGATGGAGGTAGCTACAGTATGCAGCGATGACAAGATGGCGGATCCCCGGACGATACATGAGACATCACGTAATTATCAGTGACATGACATGACGAACTGTCTCGTGGTACCTACATATGCACAGCCAGACCGACGGCTGGTGTAGGGTGTGTAGTAGTTACATCGCTGAGGAGTGAGTTGATCAATCCCCAACCTATACTGTGGTACATTTTGGCCGAGGCCCTTTGACATGTCGCATCTCGCTAGCTGCAACCTTGGAAGGAATCCAGGCTTGAAGCGCATCGAACTAACGATCTGTACAGGAGGTCAGACCAACATGTACATGGGCTTCAAGCTAAGGCTCGTCTTATGGATACGTCTTGGAGCCTCGACGAAGTTTTTTATGCCGGCTGACACCTGTTTAAACTGTAGGACGGCATATTCAGACATGTACGGACTTCAAGAGTACAATCAGTTGATCTTTGCCAGATTGCAAAAGTCTTTATCCTGCAAGAGCTGGCCCGTTCGACGATGGGAGGAGGAACCAACCCAGCCGCTGCTGCTGCGGATGATACCGCCGGTGCCCCGTGTAATGTTGCATGCCTGCAGAGCATCTAACTATGAACACAACATCACCGACGAGAGGGTCATGAAAAACCGTGCTTCCCTTCCGCCCAATTCATCCGGAGCAAAGAAACTGTCATGGTCCGTGGAAGGGATCCTCGGGCGTGCCAATGAGGTTTTGAATTTCTCACCGGTCTCGTCGGAGGTGACAAGTCAGTCAACGGAGCGAGCTGATCCATAATTCCCGCGGGCAGTCTAAGGGAATATGTAACCCTTCGACCGAGTTTTCGGTCCAGGCGCTCCTAGCATTGCACAATCTCGATAACCGCGACCCAAGGACCTGGTTAGCAAACCGTTTAGCGGCCAGAAGCGAGAGGACGCTGATTTGCTCAACCAGGGGCTGGTGCGAAGTCGAAGCTGCGCCTCAGATGGGCAAAGACACATCTGCTTCTGCCACATTATGACACAGGGCTGGTGAGGAGTGCATGGCGGTCT
Source organism: Diaporthe helianthi (assembly GCA_001702395.2). Lineage (NCBI taxonomy): Eukaryota > Fungi > Ascomycota > Sordariomycetes > Diaporthales > Diaporthaceae > Diaporthe > Diaporthe helianthi. The sequence continues at coordinate 24,369 of MAVT02000389.1, read as the reverse complement.
TCCGCCGCTTGGGTATAAAATGCCCAAGCATTGTTTACTACCATGTAAGTGATACTTCCTCTGAGCTCCTACAGTCGCGATTGACTCGTTGGTCAATTGCACAAGTGAGACTGGGATGGCTGGAGCAGGCACCGGTCTTCAGTTGTCAATGCCGAGCATATGCAGTGACTAGTCTCTCTGCAGTTCTTCAACGACGGGAGCAACCCACCATGCATAGATGATGGGGCATAACGTGACGACGAAGGAACCTTCAGGAGGTCACATGTTCATCCGAGAGAACACACCAGCGGACTTATCTTGGAGTCTTTCCGACCTGAAAACAGCAACTCGAAGGCCGCAGCATGCAATCGAGGCCGGGGACGAGATCCGTCGGCCCAACTGATGAGGCCCTGCATGCTGCACGACGAGTCCAACGGGGGTTGCTGCACATGTGTGCAATGAAATGCCAAGGCCCAACCAACATTGCGGTCAGCAAAATTTCTCGCCGCCCGGGACCCCCGACGTGACTGCGGCCCCATCCAAACAGCAACTGACTTGAATGGAAGGGTGGCTTGAATAGAGCAGATCGGACCTGATCCGTATTCGATGACACTCGCGATGTGACGATTCATGACGGGAGGTATCATCTCGAGCGCAGTAGTCTACATCACTAGTCCGTCGTAGACACTGGCATGCCAGTTATCGGCGGTTGTACGAGGTTGATAGTTGAAGGTTCGGATGCAAGCCATGTTCTTCAGGATGAAAGCTGCCATCCCGGAGATATCAGGCCGGGCGAGGCTGAACGAAACCCAACGGCCTGTCCCCCACGCTAGCATAGTCCCGGGTGCGAAAGTAGTCTAGAGTGTTGCAGAAGGCCTGGCGCCAGGGGCAGTTCTCAACATCGCATAGAGGTGCAGTTGCGGTCCGGCCAAGGTGCCAATATAGACTTCCTGCGCAGCCAAGAGGGGTCTGCTAGCCAGAGCTCGCTTCATCTTGCCTTGAGAGGAAAAACATCCTGAGCAACGAATTCCGAACTGCTGCCCTGCGCACATTCCAACCCCTGTGAGAGGCAGAGAGACTATATGTATGTAGGACTAGGACTAGACGAGTGTGTTCTTCCTTGGATGTGAGATCAGGAAAAATGTGGGCGAGGAGCAGCTTGAGCAGCCTCTGCAAGAAGCTTGGAAAATACTCTGCGAGGCTCTTCAGTGAATGTTGCATGCGACCTTGATCCTCAACAACATCATCATCGCCAGTTTTTGACTAAGAGAAATTACCTGAGAAGACGTGAGGAAGGTCGGAGACGCCAAAGGTCTACGGTGTCCGACTCGGATGATACCGCCATGCAATCAATGCCACGCGATGCCATGCCTGACTGCCCAGACATCACAAGTGCTTGTCAGGGTGGCAAAACCATCTCGGCTTGGCGAACACATGGAGAAGATCTGCTCAAAGACTCGTCCGTTTGCAAATTGCAACGCATTGTAATATATAAAGGTTAGACGGAAGATTTGAGCACTGAGCTTCCAAGGTTGTCAGCCCCGCCCTGCCACTGATTCCGAACAACCCCACACTCAGTCTTGCCTTCCAAAGTTCTCAGCTTATAAAGCTAGCAAGGCTTATTAGGGGAAGACTGGCTGGCCAAATTTTAGAGGCTCCAGGCGCACCCTTGGCCCTGAACGGAGAAAATGCCGCTGCAATTCCACCAATAATTCTTGTAATTCTTGCTGGCCAACGACGGGCTTAACAGATCCAGGCCAGGACTACGAGGCTATCTGCTAGCCACGCCTGGCGACCCCGGCCGCCTTTCCCCGGATTTTCCCCCTCATATTCCCCCTCAGTCTGGCCTCAGATCTGGAGATTCTCCCGTGATGCGTTGCTCGACATGTACACCTGGTGACGCATCATCATGTCGATAACAGCCGAATCCAGCAATTGTCGTCGACACCCAGCCAGCCGGGAGCCAATGGAGTCCTCTCTCGGATCGTACGGCTCGGCCACAGCCAATGACAGAGTCATGAAGCCTGGGAATTAATCTTCACCGATCGTTCTCAGTTGCTCACTGACCCTGCCCCTTAGCCCCCTGAATTTCCCTCTCCACCATCGGAAAAGGTTTCCCGGAAATTGGGCGACTACCCCCTGCAAGCACTACAGTTCATGCGAAGGCTAGCAGGGCTACATGCTAAAAGGCTTATTTGATTGTCACGACTGGACATAGTTGCACACCCTTGTCTATCAACCAGAACAGTCTGTGGCCAATTGATACAAAATGGCCTCCTCCCGTGGGCTACAAGCACTGGTTTTGATTCCTCTTCAAGGACTCTTTCGCCCGTCAATCTTCAAGAGTAACCAGGTGAGTGTGGTCGGCATGTCTGGTCCATTTGTGTCCTGAAGTCGAGATTTGTGACCAATTACTGATTGAGTGGCTCTGTTACTGCAGTTCAAGGAAAGGATCACTTGGTGCAATCACACATCTGTCTCGTTGAAAACCACGGAAACATTATGAAGTTCTCCGTTTGTGCGGCCTTGCTGGCCTCGGTGGCTGGAGTTGCGGCCACACGTCCTAAGGTGGTGGCGTCTCCGGTCCAGCCCAGGCTGCCAATCCCAAACCCGCCGGCAAGGACAAAGGAGTGTGTCGTCCAGGCAAACGGCAATGGCTCGGATGATTCCAAGAACATCTTGTCTGCAATCAAGCAATGCAACAACGGCGGCCACGTCATCTTCAGCGAGAAGACCACCTACACGATTGGTACCGCCCTGGACTTGACCTCCCTCAAGTCCATTGACATCGGTGAGTGCCCTGGTCAATGAAACAGCTATTCCACTCGCCAGGGCTGAGCACATGGGCTGCTTCCTGCACCGGCATGGATGTGTAGCCTTTGCCCCACCTTGGCCGGTCGCGTACCTGCTGTCATTGTTTCAAACCCTGAGACCTGCCGCCAGGCACGTCGCCTTTAGCAGCAGCTGTGCATGAGGAGGGGACGGCCCGCTGACAAAGAACCCACAGACATCCGCGGTACCATCAAGTTCACCGACGACACCAACTACTGGCAGGCCCACTCTTTCAAGTTTGGCTTCCAAAACGTCACTACCTTCTTCAAGCTTGGTGGAGAAGACGTCTTTGTCTACGGAGGTGTGTGCCTATCCTTCTTGTTCTTCCCGTTCTCCCCCTCCACCCTCCCCCGGGGGCCCCTTTCCCTCGCCAACTTCGGCCCGGCCTGGAGTTGTGAGGATGTAAGTGGAGCTTGCGGCCGTAGACACGACTCCGTGGCGTACTCGGGGAGCACAGGTTGCGCAACTCTGGTACTACAGTACTACTGCAAAGCCTCGCAGCTCTCACCAACGTTGCACCGGCGCAAGGCAATGACAGCCTGTCACGGACATCCAGCGGTTGCGTAAATGTGTGCGAGTTCATTCCACAGAGGCCGGGCTTGTTTCTGTCTTCTCTGTCTGCCTCACGGAAGCCGGGCAACACATTCATCATCACACATGTCACTCAATTATTCCCCATCCCGACCCGTCATGACTGCCTCGCAAAAGACCTTCCACTTGAGGTTTCGGACGATTACTTCCGCCACACAACATTATTCTCATGCATACCGAGGCTAACTTGATCCACAGGTGGCACTCTCGATGGCAATGGTCAGACTTGGTACGATCTCTACGCTGCAGACAAGTACACCCTGCGTCCAGTCCTGTAAGCTACACTCCCATCCCTTGTCCGCGTCGCTCGAGGCGCTCGAAGATTATGCGAGGCTGACCGCGTGGTATCCTTCTCTGTTTAGCATTGGAATCGATGGTCTTCACAACAGTATTTTGAGTGACCTTGTGCTGAGGTACTCGCCACAATACTATACATTCATGGCCAACTCGACCAATGTCGTCTTCAATCACTTTGATATCTCGGGATACTCATCGAGCTCCCACGAGGCCAAGAACACAGACGGCTGGGATACCTACAGATCCTCGGATATTACTATCATGAACTCTGTCATTAACAATGGCGATGGTACGTAATCATCCAACCTTTCAACGATTCCAGCCACACACGAGGCCCCCATCAAACAGTCCTAATCTGGCTGACACTCTCTAAAATAGACTGCGTCTCCTTCAAACCCAACTCGACCAACATTCTTGTGGAATCTATCCATTGCAACGGCTCCCACGGAATCAGCGTTGGCTCACTGGGCCAATACGCTGGAGAGTTTGATATTGTCGAGAACGTTTTTGTGACTAACGTCTCGATGTCCAATGCCTCTGACGGGGCGCGTATCAAGGTTTGGCCCAATGTCGCCTCCGCGGTGTCTGGTGACTTGCAGGGAGGCGGCGGCAGCGGCCGCGTGAACAACATCACTTTTGACGGCATGGACATTAAAAATGTCGACTACGCTATCGAGATCACTCAGTGCTATGGACAAAGTAAGTACCATTTCTTCTCATCGCTCTAGGATCCGTAACAAGTGGCTAACACAAATACCAGAGAACCTCGCCTTGTGCCTGCAGTATCCATCGCCCCTGACGATCAAGAACATCTTCTTCCGCAACTTCAAGGGCACCACGAGCAAGAAGTACTCGCCCTTAGTCGGCCTCTTTGCCTGTTCGAGCAAGGAGGTCTGCGGTAACATCTACGCAGAGAACATCGACGTCGTGAGCCCCGCAGGTGGTAACCAGGCGTCTTGCCTGAATGTCGACGAGAAAGCGCTGGATGTCACCTGCAAGCCCATGGTCTAAGCCGTCAGTCAGGCTAGGGCCTGCCGAAGGCAGTTAGTTTTCTCGTATGTAACTTGTAGCAAATAAAATTCGCAGACACAGACTCCGTCTGGGTATCTCGTTAAAGGATATATTTATGAACAACAGTATTGCATGCAAGCCGTGGATGACCTCATACACGATGACCTCATAAATGTATCAAAACTTCCGCTTCTTCTTGGCCGGACCAGCAGCAGCCTTTCTTTGCAACTCCCTGTCCAGTTCTGCCCGTCTCCGAGCGGCCTTCTCCTCCGGCGTCTCCTCCTTTACCTCCTCAGTGACGTCAGCCTTACCACCGCGCCCGCCGCCGGCAGCATGAGGTGATCCTCCTTCTCGTACGCCGCTCTTGTCGCCTAGCGCCTTCTTTGTCCCCCTGAGGCCTCCCAGCCTGCCCTTCTTGGACGGCTGGTGCTGACTGCTGCCCTCCTCGGGCTCCGGCGACGATGATGCCCTGGTTGCCTGGGCCTGGGCTTTTCCTTTCTTTCTCTTTAATGACGCATCTCCCTCTTTTGGCTCGGGGGAGGGTGATGGAGATGGCGATGGTGACGGGGATGCAGATGGGGTGGGCGACGGCGAGGGTGAGGGTGATGGCGTGGGGGATGCAGATCCTCTCCCGGCCTTTTCCTTCTCAGACGTCGACTTTTTGGACTGGCGGGGAGAGGATGCAGTGGATGCCGTGGAGGCCGTGGAGGCCGTGGGAGACGCGGATCCTCTTCCGCGACCTGTGCCAGCCTTGTCCTCGGGGGCCACAGACCTGGAAGCGGGGGGCGATGGCTCCGGAGACGGCGTTGGGGACTCGGTGGTCGAGTCGGCGGCCTTGGTTGCCTTCTTTTTCTGCCCTGCTGCCGCCCCGTGCGCGGTGGTTCGCCCCTTTGATGAGGTGGCCGTGCGACGGGTGGTTTCTTTGGGCTCGCTTACGTCGGACGCCGTCGTCTCGTCGTCCCTTTCTGTGTCACGCATCATGGCTGGCTGGGTTGTTTGGTGGACTGATGCGCGCCCCAGGTTTATGATCAATTCTTGACGGGGCAAAGAAGGTGGGTGCCTCCGCAACGTGATAGATCAGGACGTGCAGGGCGCTGGATGGATGGGCTGGATTCTGAGTGCCACCTCGCGTCGCGTACCCTATGGCTGTCAACCTTATGCTGTGTGTCGTGTTGTAACCTGGCCAGCGCAGCAGTGTCGGGTGGTGGTGACAAAGGGCAGGCAGGGGCACAAGAAGCACGGTGAGAGCATGCGCGACGCGTCCCAAAAATAGACTCGGGATTTATCTCGAAGCACAGAGTTGCTGTGACAGTTATGCAGGGGCCTTCTATTTCCCGCCGCTTCAACGTTCTTTTTTTTCTCCGTCGGGATGGCGTGGCTGTGTGTGTGTGCCTGTGTGAGGCCCCGCCCCCCTCCTGTTGCCTGAGGCGTGAGGTGTGAGGTGTAAGGTGGGACGTGTGAGTTGGGGGTGTCAGAGGTGAGAGGTGCGAGGTGAGAGGTGAGTTTGTGAAGCGGTGACGTGAGGTGGAAGTGCGGAGTACTCCGTAAGTACCGACACGCCCCGGTACCTAGGTACTTGCTCAGCCCGAATGTACTACTTTACTGCACGGTAAAGTGGGAGGAACTTGCGGTGGGTTCCTCGTGGTACCAGCTGTCCCGTGTTGTGCAACGGTTCAAGTGTAGATTGATTAATTGCCGGTAGATGGCACCCCGTGCTACCAGGTGACCAGGTCCCTTTTAAGCCTCCCGTCGCTCCGCTGTGGGAATCGGCGTGTGACGTTCTGCTGTGGCTGCCTACCCTATGTACGGTGCCTAGGTACCTAGATACTTGGCTAAGAGCAACGGGAGGCGGGAGGCGGGAAACGGTTACGGCCGTAGGTGTCGTGCCCACAGCTTAAGGTAGCCGTCACGTGTTGGAGCATATGTCACTGTCTCGGTACAGCATCTCAGCTGTGCTGCCAACCCTTATCATGCATGCTGGTAGTTGACTGCGGTATACTTCTCGACTTCACTTGCTTACTCACACACAATGCCTGTCTGTGCACATACATTTCATCTCCAACACCAAGTAATTTGTTACTTTCAACCCGGGGGTGGAGTACAAAGGATCAAGAAGGGTTAGGGCTGTTTGGAAACATGAGCTACTGTGTGACTTGGAAATAAAAGTAAAGTGAAACTCCACGTGGACTTCCCCCTTGCTTAATGTTATTCAGGTAAGTGCTGCAGTGCTAGTACCCTAATTATAGTAAATACCTAGTATAAGATCTTATATATATACTTTCTAAGGTCTAAAGTAGTATTACTAATAGTTTATACCTAATAACTAGTAATGAGTTAAAGATTATAATACTATAAAGGAAATAAGTAGTTATTAATAAAAGATATCTAGATACTAAAATAAATTAACTCTACTTAGTCTAAGATATACCCATAGAGCAGCCACATAATCTTGCAGCAGCTGTGTTAAGGGTGCTTTATTATTTACATGTGTAACTATCCATCCTTACCCCGATACCTTTCCGGCTAGGTTCTCTTCAAGCGGAAATGCAGAGTTTCGATTTTTTTTAGTTGCCACTTTCAAAGGCTTTGCACGGTTGAAAACCAGCTCACGGTTGTCCGGTGTAGATTCCGTGCCGATGATCGGTTCCAAGGCACCTGGGACCGTGATTTGGTGCAGGCCTCCACCGACGGTCTTTAATGTATTCATGGACATGTTCTAAAACGGCGGTTCGAAATTTCACAAGTTAGTAAAAGGCACAGACGCTCACTCGCCTGCTGAAGCTGGCTCCTTTGACTCCAGCCGCTGTGTGTCGAGCCTGAGATGTGTATATTCTTTTTCAGTGTCCCCATATCCAGCCCTGGGACTAGAGATAATCAAGTGTCAACTGGTCCCTCTCCCTTTTTTGTTTGAAAAATGCTTGAAAAAAAGTCCTTACGGTGGTATTTTATTTCATCATGCCATGAACAAAATTGAAGATCCTTTTGGGAAGATGTCTAGACCGTTGATCAAGCACCAGCAACAACGGACTCTCAGAGTAAAACCTTCTTTCTCCGTCTCTAACAAGATTATTGCATTTTTTCCCCTATGCTTCCCCTCCACCCCTGAACGCCGGGTGGGTCTTTGAGCGTTTACCACTGTATGAAGGGACCGTACGCCTTCAAATGTTCTTGATGTATATAGATTAAGAACGAAACCACCTTCAACAGTGCAAACATGATTGAATTCTTAGTAACTCAACGTACCCATATGATCTAAATGGCTCTGTTTCGATTTGAATGAACTACAGTGACCTCTTAAATTATTCCTTGAAGGATCTATGAACTAAACCCGCGAGCCGCGGCAGCGTGGAGCATGTTGAAGTTCCGACCCGTTCTGGCCAGCTTGTCTTTAATCCTATCTGACTTTGGAGATCTTGAAAGTAGACGCGGGTCAATTGATTCATTCAGAAAAATCCAAGAAGATCCGGGTCAGAAAGCCCTCAAACTTAAATCTTTAGGATTTGCATGCTCTCGGAGATGACCATCAAGTAGGAATAACACAGGAGTACAAATGTTTCATATTCATTCCTCAAAATGATGATCACCTCGTGCTGAGTATTATGAGCATACAAAAGGAGGTTTCTCACCGTCCTATCAAGGGGGTCTACGTAAGTATCGGATGCTCTCGTCAACTGTGACAAGCCCGCCTAGAAGACCTCCAAATCGTCAGTCCCGTCGACGCCGCATCATGACTCAATCAAAGTGGAAATGTCACTCATGTAAGGCCATTGTAGATTTGAAATTCATCCCAGAGGCCTCTTCCAGAATCGTTCACTACAGCATAAATGATGAGTTGTAAGGCTACCGCTCATAACTTCCAACGTCGTTTTCTTTGATAGAAAAATTCCGTCTTTTCTACCCGGGTGAGTCTGGTGAACCATCGAGATAAATTGGTAATGTGTTCCTGAACTGGTCAAACAAGCTCTCCGGGACCAGTCGTGGCTGAGACGTACTCGTGTGGTTTTGATGGTTTCATTCACAGTAAACCTGCACATTCCTAGAAGATCCGGTATCACCGAGAATCTCCACGAGGATACACCTTATTCTTTTTGAATGACTTTGTCGACAAGTAGCTTGTATCTAAGCCAAACAGTACTGGCTTGACATCCCATACACCCTGCGGCACTCATGTGCAGAAAACATGACCGAAGTGTCATGACCGTCAACTTGTGGTATTAGGTTCTCCAATAGGATTTTTCATTAGAAGTTGGACCATCTCCGTATGATTCATAAAAAATATCCCTGAATATTCGAATGCTGCCCAAGACCTGTTTCACACACCAGCTGACACAACTTGATCTGCGGAGAAGCTGTGAAAAAGCTTGAGTGCTGAGAACTTAATTAGCTGGAGGTGGTCTTTTCGGTCTCCATAGTATACGAAAGGGGTTTCCTGCTGCCTGGACCAACCCGCTTAAAAGCTCACCTGAAGACCCATGAGGGCGCTGAGACAACTCTAGTGCTATATTATCCGTTGACAAGTCAAGTGTTGTCAAACTAGAGGTGAAGTGCCTAATGCAAATACCAGCCCCGTATGATCCTGAATATCTGAGCGCGTAAAGCCCGTGCGCTGGTACTAGAGTTGATCAACTCCAAGGCCCCCGGAGGCTCATTAGGTACATATGCATTGGACCCAGCAGACTACATGAAATTACGTGCAACAAATCGCAGAGGAAGGTAGTGCTGGATCACCTGCGGTAAGCACACGGCCGCTAAATGCCAGCCCAAGTACCTGCGTGTTGAACGACCACATGCAGTCCATTGTCATTATTAACACAGGTAGGTGGGAGGGAACATCTGAACTCCCGTGGCCATGGCGCCCAAAACATCCGGGCAGTTGAGCCTGGAGATCTGTCCACTTTAGACAAGACGCTTGATTGAGCCTCATATATTCAAAAGTAGACTTACTAGGATCAATCCGTAGTTTGCGTCCAAGACCCGACCGAGTATGTATGAACGTGCGCCAGTGGGCTGTCATGGGAGTGAGCCGCACGGCGGGTTCAACGCTGATCTACTGCACATGTGGCGCTTCAATATTGACTCGACTTTGAAGCCATCACCTTGAATGACCCGAGCCTGTAAATATGAAAGTCGCAGCCAGTAGTGGAGCGGGCGCGTATCGGTCAAAAGGCAATGCGTAAATATCCCGGAGTCTAAGAGGTATCTGATCTTCTCTGGACCCGTGAGCACGGTGAGTTTTCACGCATCTGTAAATCGACGAGTGAAAATATTCCAGCACAAAGCAGACAAGGAAAGGGCTCATGGGCTGCCAGAAACTCTGCTGCAACAATGTTTTGTCTGCAGTACCACGCGAGCCACTTGGCATCCATGTCCAGATTGTGCGACAATGATGTGTCAGATTCGGATGCGACCGTTCTGCCCGGCGATCCACCGTACTTCGAATTAAACGGGGCACCGGTGGGAGCTGTTGGCTCTGATATTAGGCTAGGGGAAAATGGCAGAATGGATGCACCCATAACCTCTGGCCGTACTTTTGGTGTTATCTCTCCAGGGTCTGCAGGTTTCCAACTTTGATGCTACTCGAGTGAGCGGGGGCCAACAAGCACGTCGCTGGCCAATCCAGAAATGTGATCCATATTAAAGATGTTGTTGGCTGCCGCGGACTGAATGCGGTCCCGCCAACGACCTATGAGATTTCGGACTGAAAACCCCATTGTGGAAGGTAGTGCAATCATGCCATGCTTTGCGCATCGTAGCGAGAGCCCGACCCTCGAGACTTTTTTCCCTTCATTTTCCTTTCTTGCTTTTGTCTCGTTTCAAATCCACTAGTCCGATAAACTGGGTTGACCCCAAAACCACCCATTGTTCTGGCATCCTTCGACATTACGGCCAAGTGTGCCATTCCGTCTGTATTCCTGCCGACTCTCGTCTGGAGTAGACATCCTCGCCTGGGATCAGTCGCCGCCTGTTGACGATGCTCGACTCCTTTTTCCTGCGCTCCGGTTCCGAGGAGCTGGCCAAGGTGATCCACTCACTCTCTGGAGCAGTGACAACAATTTTCCTGCTCAGTAGACTCTGGGCGCGGACAAGCCTATACAAGGGCCTCTGGTGGGATGACTATATATGTACGTCGAGTGCACCCTGGCGAGGCTTGAATTGGGATAAATTGTTAATGGTAGGAGCAAAAAGTGATCGCCTCCTGGGTCCTACTGCTGTGCGGCAACGGACTGGCCGCCTCTGCCCCGTCGTATGGCTTCAGGGTCATCGAGGGCACCTCGCATGGGTGGACTTTAGCCTTCTCATCCATCAGCCTTTTTTATATCGCCATGGCCCTGAGCAAGACTGCCTTTGCGGTGACCCTGATCCGGCTCTCGGCTGGCAGGACACGAGTAGTCCTGTGGATCGTCGTCTTGTTCGTCTGTGCCGTGAACATTGCAGCCGCGGTCATCACATGGCTGGATCTCTGTGACGCGCTGGCGGACGTCAAGGGGATATCCAGCTTCTGCGTTCCCATGCAGACAGCCGTCTGGATACACGTGGCCAACGCCGCTGTCACAATCCTTGCTGATGCCTATCTGGCCTACCTACCTTGGAGAGTCCTGGCAAGGATTTACATCCCAAGCAGGGAGAAATGGGGTGTGGGCATCACCATGAGTCTAGTCGGGCTAGCAGGCATAGTCTGCCTGGTCAGGTGAGTATTACCTCGAGGCCCCTGAACCGCAGGCCTGGATGGATATTGGAGCTAAGCATCTCACGTCTGTGAAATTGCGCAGGACCGTCCTAGCTGGCCATAGCCCGAAAGCTACTGAAGAGCTGGGGACACCGGACTGGACTTGTGAGTGGCAGTTCCAGCTCAAGTGCTGTGTAATTCGCTGGGGACATGTCCGCTGACACTCAGCAGATGGTTGGGTGGCACTTGTCGGTCTTTTCCAGGCAGAAGTCGCAATTTATATCATTGCACAGGCGATTCCCCTGCTCCGGGTATTCTACCTCGGGCGAACGAAGGGATCGAGCAGGACTTCAGGGTCGGTCCATAAGGCCCCACCGCCCTCGTTTGTGGGCAAGAAGATGACAACACAGGTAACTGGCGGAGAGACGATTCATGCAACCGACGAGAGTATCGAGCTGGTGCAACTCCCTAGCGGCAAGATCGTCCAGGCCAATTCGGAGGAGGGCAGGGCAGTCAGAGAATCTCAGCGGAACGAGGAAAATACTGTCGCTCAAAGGCAAGTGCAGCAAACGACCAGCTTCAACATGGACGACGAGGTACATCGGATATGGGCAGACATGGGGCTCTCAAGAAGAGCCTGGTCACAGTCTCCCTCTCCTCCTCCAGCAGCTTGAGGGGTGCAACATCTTGGTTGAAGACACAAGCTTGGATAAAGGTGTACTGGGCAGGACTGCTGATGCAGTCTGCAGATCATGTGGCGGTGGGGGCATGAGAGTCAGTTGAGAAACCCGCCTAGGTACTTAGTCTTCTCGTGTTGGGTAGTACATGTGTTGATATGTGCGGAACCGGGCCGAGCTGCTAGAGATCAGGTTGGACACGCATCGAGGCATCAGGAACCAATGTGTACTTGCCTACTATATAGTACTTGGGTTTTGAGATTTTGAGCACAGACTGGCCACGAGCAGGGCCGGTACCTCCAAATGGCCCAAGCTTCTCCAGCTTCCTGCAGGGGTCCAGGGTCCAAGAGCTGCTGTGCCCCGCGGCACCCTTTCCTGTCAAGGTTCAATGTTGATGGAAGGGCCTAGAAATCTCCATGCGAATGGAGCCTGCCAGCCCATGTAGGATGCCACCACCCACTGGTGATCACAACAAACCTAGTAAACACCACCATCTCGACCTTTTTCCTGGATACTTCTTCATACCTTCTACAATCCCCAAAACACATCAAGGTACACCCAAATCTGCTATTGTGAATTATTCGAGGACCAGCCAAGATCAATCACACTTGACCATTGTCGTCACATACCCCCACCATGTCGACCGCAGACGAGCTGAAAGCTCAAGGCAATGCAGCCATTCAAGCCAAGAATTTTGACGAGGCTATGTGAGTACCTAATCGTCGTGGTCTTGTTTCTTCTGCTCCTACTATTCCCCCACATTCTAACAGCTGTCCTCTCCAGCGACAAATTTACACAGGCCATTGCCTTGACACCAGAGAACCACGTCCTCTACAGCAACCGTTCCGCCGCCTATGCGTCCAAGAGGGACTACGAGAACGCTCTGAAGGATGCCGAGAAGACCACAGAGATCAAGCCTGACTGGCCCAAGGGCTGGAGCCGGAAAGGTGCTGCTCTCCACGGCAAGCGTGACCTCGCTGGCGCCCTGGAAGCCTACAAGAAGTCGTCCGAGCTCGACCCAAGCAATGCCGCCGTGAAGAAAGATATTGCCAACATCGAGCGGGCCCTGCAGACTCCCGACGATCCCGCTACCGGGCTTGGCCAGATGTTCAGCGACCCTAACCTCATCGCCAAGCTCGCTGCCAACCCAAAGACGAGCTCCTTCCTCTCGGACCCGGTGTTCATGAACAAGATCCAACAGATCCAACGAGACCCCAAGGCCCTGAACCCCATGGAGCTCACTGGCGACACGAGGTTCCTGCAGGTTCTCGGTGTCTTGATGGGCGTTGACATGCAGATGGGCATGCCTGACGAGGCTGGCCCAGCTGGTGGCGCCCCCCCAGAGGCTGAGGAGGTGCCCGAGCCCAAGCAGCCCGAGCCTGCTAAGAAGGCACCCGAGCCAGAGCCCGAGCCTGAGCCCATGGAGGAGGACGAGGACGAGGAGTCGATTGCCAAGAAGAAGGCGAAGGAGGAGGCCGACAAGCTAAAGGCCCAGGGCACCGCCGAGTACAAGAAGAGGAATTTCGACGCGGCCATTGAGAACTACACCAAGGCATGGGAGACACACAAGGACATTACCTACCTCACCAACTTGAGCGCCGCCTATTTCGAGAAGGGTGACTACGACAAGTGCATTGAGGCCTGCAACCAGGCTGTAAACGAGGGCCGGGAGATCTACGCCGACTTCAAGCTCATCGCAAAGGCCCTCGCTCGTATTGGCAGCGCCTACGAGAAGCAGGGCGATCTGCCAAAGGCCATCGAGTTCTACCAGATGTCCCTGCGTGAGCACCGCACCCCCGATATCTTGAATAAGCTGCGCGCAGCGGAAAAGAGGAAGCTTGAGGAAGCCAAGCAGGCGCTCATCGACCCGGAGAAGGCCGAAGAGGCTCGTGTGCAGGGCAATGAGTTTTTCAAGAAAGCCGAGTACACAGAGGCCTACAAGGCCTACGAGGACATGGCCAGGCGTGCCCCCGAAGACCCTCGAGGTTACTCGAACAAGGCTGCGGCTTTGATCAAGCTTGGCGAGCTGCCCAGTGCCTTGGACGAGTGCAACACCGCCATCAAGAAGGACAAGACGTTCATCCGCGCATACATCCGCAAGGCCCAGGCGCTGTTCATGATGAAGAGATACTCGGACTGCATGGACGCGTGTGACGTGGCCGCCGAGATTGACAACCAACATCACAATGGCGCTAATGCCAGGGAGATCGAGCAACAGCAGCAGAAGGCGCTGGCGAAGATGTACGAGAGCCGCGAGGGCGAGACCGAGGAGCAGACCAGGGAGAGGATTATGCGGGACCCTGATGTAAGTGGAATCGGCGACTTTTTTCTTCTTTTTCTTGCGCTTGACACATCAGCTGACCCGACCCCCTTCGCAGATCATGGCCATCATGCAGGACCCAGTCATGCAGTCCATCCTGCAGCAGGCCCAGTCCGACCCTGCCGCCCTGCGCGAGCACATGAAGAACGTGGGCGTCCGCACCAAGATCCAGAAGCTCATCGCAGCTGGTGTCATCCGGGTCGGCTAGACATGGTATGTTCTTGCTTGAGAACCACAGCCGAGGCAATCCTGGGAAGGGACAAAACGAGGTGGGCACGGGAAAGAAGCTGAGTGCATTGTGTGGAGGAATATTAATGTACAGTAAAATGAGCATACCCTGGTTGACTTTGATGAGGGCAACATGAGAGGAAGTAATGCATTCGATCATCAGCAGTTGGCAGTGAGTAGTCCCAGCAGCAGCAGCAGCAAAACTGGTCCAAATGGCAGCCCTTGCCCTTTTTACTAGTATCGGGCTATCACGAACCAGTCGGTCGGTCTGTAGGGCGGCACACTGCTCAGTTCCACAGCGATCGTCCACGGAGCAAGGTTGTATGGCGCTTTATGTACTTTATCTGCTACAGCGTTTCGACAATTCAAATCACCATTATCAAGCTGATATCCTCAGGGATGATAATATTGTGAAGCTCAAGCCTACCCACATTATATATGTATGTCCACATCACGCCTTGTGTAAAAGCATTATTTACAAATCCCCGTCATTATGTCTGGACTCCTTACTCCAGCATATATCCCATCTGAGCCTCATGCCACTGTCAGGGCGGAAGGATGAACATGGTCGTTTGCGTGGGGTCAGCCCCGTCACCACCAAGAGGCTTTGCCCGCGGCGGTGGCGAGGGAACAGGAGCAGGGGGAGGTGGCGGCGGCGGCGGTGGCGGTGGCGGTGGCGGTGGCGGTGGCGGTCGTACAGCAGGCGGCGGCGGCAGCGAGGTAGCGGGCACGACGACTGTCGTGAACACTGTTGCTGTTGCTGTTGCTGTTGCTGTGCCGTTGGCTGACCCGGGTGGCTTAGGGAGGACCGCATTGGCAAGCGGGATCGTTGACGCGATGCCCCCGGCGACAGACTGCCCGGGTATGTTGGCCGGAGCGGCGGCGGCGGCGTTGAAATAGTTGATTAGGTCTATCGATTGTCTGTTTGGTTTGAAAAGGAGAGGGGGGCTTAGTATTAGATACGCCTCAGACTCCTCAGCAGCACTCACGCATTAATCGTCATCACCATGCCCTGCTGGCAGTGCGTCGCCTGCGCACAATAAAGGAACATTGGCGAGGCCGACATGACAGGGACGTTGAACGTGCCGACCATGCCGCTCGCGCCGCCGTCAAAGGGGATGAAGCCGCTGTTGACGCCCGGGGCGACACCGGCGGCTCCTTCTATGGGCCGGCATGGCGACGTCGGCAGCGACTGGGTGACGGTGTGGTTGCGCGCCGCGAACTGGAACTGGATCACGTCCCCCGGGTTGGCGGTGACGCTGTTGGGCGTGAAGGTCAGGGCTGTGCTGCCGACCAGCACGGGGATGATCTTGTTCTGCCCGGCTGAGAACTGGACCGCTGGCCAGGGCTGGCTGTTGACTAGGCAGGCGTGGAAGAGAGGTTAGATTATTTTTGCCCTTTGTTGTCGTGCTTGAACCAACCGCTGTGTGCTCGAGCTGTGTGAGAGTTTGTGCATGGCGGACCAGACGTACCGACAAAGTCAAATGCCTGGGATAGCCTCATCGCCGACAGGGCGAGGCATGTTTTCAAGACGAGTTGCCTCATAGTCCCATTTAAAGCAGGAACAATGATAACATATACAAGGAAGAGAGCGAATAGAATAGGGTGTTATTGTCGCATCGTAGATGATTCCAAGCAAAGAAATGACTACTGACAGACAGGTTTTCCTCGCTCGGGATCAACCCAGGTCACGACGACAGGAAGAGCGTGAGAATGCAAAAGGAGAACACATGTGAAAGCAGTACGGATCCTATCCGCCATCCGGATAGACCTGTCTTCTTGTGTGAAATGCGGTCACTTAGGACGCCAATCCGAACTCTACTCACAATCACCCGCATCTAACGGGCTCCGTCTTGGCGAGCGACGACCGCCCAGTCTTTGCATCGTCGTATCGTATGTCTTGCCCTATTGACCCTGACAGGTACGTACACGTCTGTCCGTGGAGCAAAAAAAAAAACACCCCCAAAGCAAAGAAAAGATTAAGAAAGGGTGAGTGAATGCGTACATGCGTGTGTGTCTGTGCGTGTGACACGCAGCGGATGTCAGGAACGTGAAAAGAAGCATCTTATGCGTTTCTGAGTTTGGTGTTTAGTTTTAACCTGCTGGATCGGATGAGACTATACCGTACTGGGTATATGATAGTCGTAAACAAGAATCACCTAGTGCACTCCTTACAAACACCTCTTGTCCAATCTTGCAAACACCCAAATTTCGAATTGCCTTTGGCCTCTTTGGGGGCCGAGTGCCACACGTGGGCTGAGCTGATGTTTCAATGGGCACCAGTGGGCGTTTCGCAATGGCTTCATCTGAAGTCGGGAGCTCGGTGCAGGTCCTGACGACCGGCCTGCCCGCCAGACAGCCGCGCTCGGGGACGGGACCAGAGCAGCAGAACAAGTTCGGCAGTATTGGCGGCAACCTTGGAAGAGTGGCAGTGCCTCGGGGTCAACTATGATTGAGCACGACCTGTCTGATGCAGGACGCATGTCCTTCCTTGCATTTGCTCAGGTCCATGTTTGAATGCTCCGTTTATCTGGACAAATTCCAAGGTTGACAGTATAGCCGTCCATGATAGAAGTTGAGCACTGTGATGGAGAATTAACAGAGAGGAATCGAGGATAGGCAGAGCATGGCTCACTGCTGCCGTCGACAACACAGAACTTTACGACGCGATCCGGAAGGAACGAAGCACGACAATATGTGAATTGCTTCTATGGTTATATGTACACGTGGATGTAGACAATACCAAACATGGTTTGTTCAGGTGTAGCGCTGTAGGCAATGTTCGCTCAAGCCGGCTCGACTCGGACATGTTGTGGTGCTCGCGCACCTATCGCATGGTCTTTTGTGCTTTTGGTATTCTCTACCCGCAACATCCTGAGACGCTCTAATTCCATGTTGTGTCTTGACATATCCTAACGTCTAGCCCTCTCCACGGCAGCGGCGCTCACGCTGGACATTGACAAAACCCTGGAAATAGATGATGGCGCTGGCGTGGTGGGCCGCGTAGGTGGTGCAGACCTGTTGTGTGCCATGTGTGCCTTCACCAGGTGGCCGGCGGCCAGGGCGGAATTAAGCGACAGCTCGCCAGCCAAAACGATCGAGGCGATGACGCGCGCGAGGCGACGGGCGTTCTCGCCTGGGGTGACTGGGTGGGCACCGCGGACTCCCAGCATGTCCAACATGGCAGCTTGTGGTTCGAGGATAGTGCCACCACCAAGTGTGCCAACCTCGATGGATGGCATCGAGACTGATATTTGGAGAGAGCCCCGAAGGCTATTGACAATGGTTAGCACATACAGGGTGGTCGTGTTTACACGCTAGGTTCTTTTGCTTACTTTTTCATGATTGTGATACAGTTTGCACTCTCCACGACCTGCGCCGGGTCCTGGCCAGTGGCAATGAAGACGGCGGCCACGAGGTTGGCGGCGTGAGCATTGAACCCGCCAACACTGGCAGCCATGGCAGAACCGATCAGGTTCTTGTTAATGTTGAGCTCGACAAGTGTGTCGACATCGGTCTTGAGCACCGACTGGACAACATCACCGGGAATGATAGCCTCCGCAACAACGCTCTTGCCCCTTCCTTCGATCCAGTTGATGGCAGCGGGCTTCTTGTCGATACAATAGTTGCCGGACAGAGAAACGATCTGCATGTCCTGGAAGTTATACTCATTGGCCATCACATCAAGGGCATGCTCGACACCCTTGGAAATCATGTTCATTCCCATAGCATCGCCTGTCCTGCTCTTGAAACGAATGTAGAGGTTCGTTCCGGCAATTGTAGAAGTCATTGATTGGAGTCGTGCAAACCGACTGGTCGAGTTGAAGGCATTCTTCATTGCCGTCTGACCGGCTTCAGAGTCAAGCCACAGCTTGGCAGCTCCTGTTCGTTCCAGTGTCTCGAAGGTCACACAAGGTCCACGGGTCATACCATCACCGGTCAAGACAGTCACAGCACCACCTCCAGCGTTGATGGCCTTGCAGCCACGACTGGCGCTGGCAACCAAGACACCTTCAGTCGTAGCCATTGGGATGAAGTAGCTCTGACCATCGACGACGAGAGGTCCCGCGACACCGACCGGGAGGGGCATATAGCCGATGACATTCTCGCAGCAAGCACCAAGAACAAGGTCCCAATTGTAGTTCTGGTACGGGAGTTTGGATCGCTCCAGCACATTGGTGAGATCGGAAGTAGCCTTGGTGCGAGAAATGATAGCGCGACGAATCTTGACAGCGCGCGTGCAGTCCTTCAATGTCCTCTCCAGACTGTGGCCAGGTACCTTGCCCTTGAGTGCAAGGGTGATGATTTCATCATCATTCATCTCGTGGACACGCTTCTCAGCAAGTAGCTTGTGAAGCTCCTGCAATGGACGTTGGGGGCCGTCGTTGACAATAGATATCGAGGAAGCGACGCGCTTGAAGGCCGACGCATCACTCTCATCGTCGGTAGCAGCGGGCGTGGGTGGTATGGCCTCAGTAGGCGATGGACGAGACGACCTTTCGTATGGGCCGGGTGTCGTGGGATCCGATTCGTTGAATCTCTGCGCTCGAGCAAGTTCCTTGACATTGATCGGGTGTTCAGGGACGTTAGGATCCTTGATTCCCCATCTGGCGGCGTTGAACAGATATCCGTTCAGGACAACACTCATGGCCAGTGCAATGACGATCCACTTGGACAGAACAGGGTCCTCTAGACTCTTGAGTATGCTGCCAACCATTTGTCCGTAGCCCAGGTCTTCCACGTCATCCGCATTCGCTTGAGGGATCTTGCCGTAGTGGATCGAGGGGAATTCCAGTTCGTACTTGATAGGAGTCAAGATCGTGACCACGACTCCCCGGTTGTTGGCGTTCTCTTGCGCGAGTATACTATCGAGACCGTTGGCGGCGACCTTGAAAGGATCCACGGGCGGGTTAGCGATAAGGCCACCAAGACCGCCAGCCCAGGACGAGAAAGTGGATAGGGAATCAGCATCCCGGAAGGGAACAGTGCAGAGGTTGATCGCGTTGATCAACACGAAACCAGAGACCATCAAAACCTTGAACTTGGGCACGCTGGTACTCTTGATCTGCTTTCCAAACAGAGAGGCGCCGGGCTTCTTGCCATCGACAGTTGGCCAATTATTGCTCTGTGCAACATTCTCAGCTACACGGCGGCTGACACCGTCGTCCTCGAGAGCCCGTCGCATCTCAACATGGCGCCTGATCCGGTTTATCTCAAGCTTGATGCAAAGAATTGCAGTGTAGAAGGTGAAAAGCAGGATGCAGTCGAAGAACAGAATCCACGCGGCAAGGAAGCAGAATTGCTGTAACCCTCCCTGAACACCGGAGGCAGCTCCGAGGACAAGTACAACTATCTCGATGACGTAATCCCTCACAATGTCATAGCCCTTCTCCTTGATGGCGACCTGGATCGCGGACTGGATGTAGTTGGGCGTAGCATCGTTGCTCTTGCCATTCTTTTCTTGGGCAGCCTTGTGCTCGATGGAATGGTTGAGAACAGCCCGTGTCAGAGTAATGTTCTTCTCGAACCCAATCGTTATGACCAAGAACGGCAGGCCCTCGGACAGCAGGACCATGGAAACCGGAACGCCAAGCTTAGTGACGACAACCAAGCTGAACATGAAAGCGAAAGCCGAGGACAAGAGAGTGGTCGCGGCCAGCCAGAAGTTGGAACCCATGCGACGCATGGACAAGAACAGGGAGACGAAGGTCAGATGCATGGAGATGTACCCGAGGAACATGATAGTGATGTCGAGCGCCTCGGCATTCTTTAGCAGATCAATGAAGTCAAACCAGGCGTTGTGAGCCCACTCCACGATGTTGTTTCGCGGGCTGACCTTGGCCGCCTTCATGATCCACATCTTCTTCTCCCGGCCGTGTTCCGTCTCCCACGTTTCCGCGCTAGGGATATCATTGGGGATCTCCTGAGCAGCGGCCAGGAATTGAGCCGCCTGCTTGTAGGGGACGGCAAGAGCCACGGAGGTCTCTTGTGAATAGGTGGTTAGGGAGTTGGAGGTTGATGGCAGGGAGATGATTGATATGTTGTCGGGCAGCGGGATCGTCTCCAGCAGTGGGGCTGTCTTCGCGGCATCGTCGGACAGCGAGTCGGGGAAGACGAAGGTCAGGAGGGCCAGGTGATCAACATCAGCCGCGACGGCGGCGTCCGAGTCCGAGGTCTGCCATTTCCATGCCGTGCCAGGACCGGCATGAAGACTACGGCTGCCCTCAGTGAGGGAGGACCAGTCGGCCGTCCTGACGGATCTTGTCGCGTCGAACAGACTCTCTCCCAGCAGGCCAAGATAGGATGAGCTGGCCAACAGCGCAACTACAACAATAGTGTGGATTGGGTGGGAGGCCGTGAGCGCGGAGACGGAGCGGAGGAAGGGCGTGACCTTGGTATTGAGCCAAGAAGGGGGTTTCGCCTGGGTGGCAGGCTGCTCGCCCCGAAATCGGGTCGGGAGGAGGGAGGCGCCAATCATGCTGGATAGATCGAGTTCGGGCGGGTACTGGACGGGACGACTCTACTTGGAATGCATTTGTAGCACCTGGCGGATGGCTGTGTCGAGGGTGGCTGGCAGTCGGAATATGTCTATCTGGTAGGATAATCTGTAAGCGATCGTCCGGAAACGACGAGCGGCATGACGGGCTTTGAATCGTAGGCAGAAGGGAAAGGAGTCGGCTGGTTCAGTGAGTCAAGCCCAAGCAGGTGAGATCGAAGTGTCGGTCCCATCCCCATACTCTCTCTCACCAATCGACCATTGTTTGAAGCAGTGCTTTGGGGGGTGTTTGTAGACGAGGAGTATACCGTACCGAGTCGCGCCTGCTCTTGATGCGGTCGCGCGAGTGCTCCAGTAGGCTTGTAACGCAATTGAATCACAATAAATGATGACGGCTGGGCTAGCAGATGAGCAATTGGTCGGGTATAGCGAAAGCAGAAGTCGAGAGCGGTGGGCGATGGGATATGGGCGGGAACGATGAAGCAGGGACGAAGAGGAGGAACAACAGTCGTATGCCGAACACCGACAGGACAGTACGGAGTATGTTTTGGTCGGGGTTTGTGTCAGGCCGACAAAGGGAGAGTCCGAAGGATTTTGAGTAATGTTTCTTGCCGGCTGTGCAGTTCGGGGGCGTGAGATCTGACTGACTACGGGCAGTGCAGATGGGGAGAGGGCGATGAGTAGGTGGTGGCGTGGGGGGGGGGAGAAAGAGAGAGGCTCTCTAGACTACCGGTAGATTACATACCAGGACGGTGAAAGCGAGACAGGGAGGTTATTATCAGCGGCGAAGGGCCGACTCGACAAACCGACACAACGGCGCAGAGCGGAAAGTCAAGAAAGAATTTCGAGAAGGATCCCAGAGAAGCCACCCCGAAATGGCAATTGATGCCCCACACTACGTACCCAATTTCCATGCTCGACCTTGGCTGCCATTGGTGCGCCGCTGACAGAGGTTCCTGGTCTACCTACCTGGGTACCTACCGAGGTAGGTAGCTGTGGGGATTGCAAGGGTGGGGTCCCCTATCTGGCCCCTGCACCAAAACAACTCTGGCATGCTACCTGACCATGATGCTTTTGTTGAGTACTTACTTACTGTGGTACGTACCCCGGCCACGTCCAACTTTTCGATTGGCGTGTATGCTTTTCGGCACTGCATCGGTTGTGTTGTGCGCCCCGAAGGCCTCTCCCTCCGACATGGACAGTGGCACTGCGTGTCCAGTGTACAGTGGGGAAGAAGAAGAGAGGTAGATTTTTTTTCCCATCCCACTATTTATTGTGTCGCGATTCGATCGTCGCGATTCGATCGTCGCGGGACAGCGCCAACAGAAACGATTGCGCCAAGTTGGCCAACAAGCTGCATCGACAAAGCAACAACTCATCATCAGGTCTGCCCGAAGTCGCCCTGACTCGAATCGCGGTGAATCTGTCGCCGCGAGATTTACACGTCGCTATCTTATCGCCTTATCCGCCCAACGAGGGCCGCCCGGGCTGTGGGGTGTATGGGGGCTCCCAGGGCCCTTGTGGGCCAGTCGGACTGCTGTCTCTGTTAGCGAAGGGGTGTAACAGCAACAGACGGCAGGATTCGGTTAGTAGTCGCTGACTCGGGGCGGCGGCTTGGTGATCCCCTCTTCTTTGCTGCGGGCGTCTGCAGTTTGTTACGTGACGGTTACTGCTGAAGTCCCTCGCCGCTGGGTGGTGCATAATAGTGGTCTAACTGCTCGGAGTTAGTCTGCGGTGCGTCTGCGCGTCTGTCACTTTTGAGCGAGCCACGCGAGCAGACAGAAGTCGAGTGCTTGAGCCGCATTCTGGCTGAACTTACAAGCCAGACAGACTACACTGGCAGCTGAAGAACACAGCACCCCAGTATGGCACAGTGTAAATCTTCCAAGATTGCATTGCCAGAATACAACCCAGTGACCCGACTATCTAGAACCGATGACAATCTATTGCCCGGGCACCAGCACTCCCCCAGGCTGGGATAGCCCGGTGGCGCATGAGCCTCAGCCTCAGCCTTAGCATCAGCATCAGTGCCTTGATTTGGCACACCCGCACACCTGAACGGCTCTATCCTGCCGATTGCGAGGTCAATCAAGGATGGCTAATTTCTCCATCGGGAGTTCCTGCAAATAAAACTCGTCGATCTTCCGGCATGTCTTGGCTGTCCGGCTTCTCAGGTTCTCCGCCGCGTTCCATCGGACGAGTGAAACACGGCAACCCCCAAGAGATCGAGATGACACTGAAACATGGGGAAAATGTGCGGCTCCGTGCCTCACGTCGGTCAACAGCAGAACTTCCCCGGTGCAAGTCTGCCAAGTCTGCCAGTCTGCACTTTTGCCTCGGCCCAAGACTGCGCACTGCTGTTGCGCGTCACGTCAGGTCAGATGCTCTCGTGGGAGGCGAAGCAGGAGCTTAAACCCAGGCTGAATTACCTAGGTACGTATGAACCGACCTCGTGTAAGTGGCCATAAGCCTAGCAAAGGCCCGTACTGAGGCGGCTATCTAGGATTGTTTTAACTCTATCTCTTATAACGACAAAGGCAGCTATAAGAATAATAACCTATTGCCTAAACTTATGCCTTTCTAATTCCATTATTCCTAGGTTATAATAAGAATAATATATATATATATATAGATATAAGCTAAATCTAGACTACTAGTTAGTCCTTATAAGGTAT
The DNA here is from genome assembly GCA_001702395.2 of Diaporthe helianthi. Lineage (NCBI taxonomy): Eukaryota > Fungi > Ascomycota > Sordariomycetes > Diaporthales > Diaporthaceae > Diaporthe > Diaporthe helianthi. Next base: position 596 of record MAVT02000389.1, on the reverse strand, counting down.
AAAATATAGTTAAAACTACTACTTAAATCTATTTTATATTTAAAAATAAAATGAAAAGGTTATAATAAGTATAACGCTTTTTATTATACTAGGTTTTCAATACTATACTAAGTAATAAATCCTAGTAATAGAGTATTATAGAGTAATAGTCGTGCGTTAATATATCCCTTTATTACTAGGAACGAAGAAGTGCGGGGTTAAGCCCCGCTAATACCTTTTTCGACATGCCCGACGTTCGGCCCGCCCCTTTTGGGCCGAGAGGGTGTCACTGCGCTTCCCCGCACTATGTTCCCGCTGCGAGGTCTTTCCATTTTAGGCTACCCCGGGACCTCTAAAGAATTACCTAACGGTACAGTAGGGCCGAAAAGTCTTAGGATACTTCTTACATAAATGTACTAACTTCAAGTACCTTTTTCAATATACTAGAGTTTATTTAAAAGTTAAAAATTAGATTAATTTAATAAAAATATATCATATATATTGTAATAGTTTTTATAATATTGTAATAACTTTCTACTAGGTTTTGTTTAGTTAAATACAGAGTTGTAAATATACAAGGATATACAAATATACAAATATACAAATATACAGATATA
>MAVT02000388.1:0-33487 GCA_001702395.2 Diaporthe helianthi | reverse complement strand
AATAAAGAATTAAATATAGAATTAAATAAAGAATTAAATAAAGGATTAAATAAAGGATTAAATAAAGAATAATTATACAATATATAGTAAAGTTAGTTTTAAACTAGTTTTAAACTAGCTAAAGACTAGACTAGGGGTAACTACTAGCAAACCGTAAAGGCTATTCTAAGCTATTCTAGGCAACTAGAACCCTTTATATAAAGCAAAGAACGCCTAGGGTATCTTCTAACGGTAACGCTAACCATCCATAAATTAGTTCCAAACTAGACCGCGATAGGTTTAAAGCACTTAACCAAAGTAGATAAAAACGTGCTTAAACCCGTTATCTATTGGGTTATTTAAAGACTTCGCGAATATAGCTAAAGCTAGGTCTAGATTATTAAAATTTTAGCGAAAAGTATATAACTTGTTTGCTACTTAGTTATAAGCTATTTAAAACTTTATTAAAAACTAGTTTAAGATAAGTTTAATACAAATTTATTTACTTTTGTAGTACTTAGCTTTGTAGCTATAATAAACTACTTTAGGCAAGTTACTTTTAGCAATAAGCTTATTAACAATAATTTTTATTTTAGTTTTATAAATTTATTTAAGCTTAATATAAAACTAGTTCTAAACTAAACTATTACTATTTATCGAAAAAATAAAAAGTTTATTATAGCGTTTAGCGGGCTTTTTTATAGGCTAGTAATTCTCGCAAGTACGCTTATTATATAGCTAAGCGTTTAGAACTAGTTAAAAACTAGTTATAAAGCAAATTCGAATTAAACTTACTATTATTTAAAACCTAGTTTATAAGCGCCTATACCGCAATAGCCTTTGTATTCTTCAGCTCCTTGCGCTTTTTATTCTTTTTAGCCTTAGCAACCTTTTAAGCATTATGTCAGATGCCAAATTACAGTTGCAAGGGATACGCTGCGCCAACGCTGATCGTGAGCGAATGCGTCCAAGTGCATGGAAAAGCCTACGGATAAGGCTACGGAAAAGGAGCTGAGACGGATAAACTGGCGCTGCTTCCGAGCCGCTTAGGAGCGAGAGGGCGAGGACTGATTGTCTATAAAAGAAGGGAGAGACGAGGGCTAGAAAAGAAGAGAAGGATCCCTAAGTTCAGTGGTCCTTACTTACGAATACACTACTATTGCGCTACGTGTTCTATTTACTCTGCTTGTGTACCCATCCAACCTAACACATTACAAGCCTTAGTATCTATAATAGCCTATTCGCAAAGGCAAGCCTTATAGGTCTTAGCATTATTAGTATTAAGAACTAATTTAGAACTAGTTAGTAACTAGTTATATAGTATAAAGTAAAATAACTAAAAACTTTTACTCTTTTGCTTGTTATTAACCGCTTTACAATAGCGCTCTATTACTTTCTTATAGAATTCTAAAAGGTATTAAGAACTAATATAAAACTAGATAAAAATTACTTACTAATTGCATTAGTAATCTTAGTTTTCGAGCGCTTTTTACTCTTGTTAGCCTAACTAGCGTTTTTCTTTTACTTAACCTTATAATTATTAAAGTAATACTTGCAAAAAGATATTGCTATTATAAAGGCTTAAAACTAGTTAAAAACTAGTTTATATTCTCTTCGTTATTAAGAGTATACTTTAAATAAATAAAGCTTGTTTTTAGCGCTATTAAAGTAGTAATAAAAGATCTTTCTATATTGCTTGTTAATAATGTAGTACTTGTTAATTAAGTAAAACTTAGAATTTGCTTTAAACTAATTTTAAACTAGTTAAAAGCTAGTACTTAAATGTATTACAAAGTATATATATTAGTAATTAATTTAAGCTTAAACGCGTAAATATTTAAAGGGCGCTTTTTAAAATTACAATAGGCTTTATAGTTTTTCTATTATAAGCTATTAGCATCTATTTAGAAATAAGTACTAAACTAGTTTTATATAACTTATGCTTTATTTAATAAGAGTTGCAGTACTATGCTTAAATGCTATAGTAGTAGCGGCTATAAATAAGGTATAAAAAAAATAATTGAATAAAATATAAAAGAGGAAAGGAATTGGTTTAGAGATAAAAAAAAATTTAAGTATTTAAAGCAAAAAAAAAAAGATGCACGCATAACTCCTAGCTAGCTTATGTTAACGTGGATTTACTTGCGATAGCTTTAACCTTGTTACCTAACAGTGTTTAGCTTGAAACTAATTTTATATATTTCCATTTGCCTACCGCTATCTCCTTATTTTCCTTTACTCTTTATCTATAGTTAATGTACCCTACTAGTTCTTGTTAAGTATCCTGTACTACCCTTGCTAGCGTTTATACGCCAAGAGGTTAGCCGAGATTTTGCCAAGAGGTTAGCCGAACTGTATACCCTTCGCAGGGGCTTTGGTTGGAGACATAGTTGCTTGGGGTAGGAAATGACGTGGAGTCATAGACCTCGGGAGTTGGAGAGTGCCAAGCTTTTCACCTGCAAGGGCAATCAATCACTGATCTCCAACACCTGCTACCATGTAGACTCGATGTACTTTGCGCTGAGGCGTGGGCTTGGCTTGTTGGTAGAATAGATAGATGCCGATGCCCAGTGTCATAAGCTTAACCAGGGATTATTTCCAGGGATTATTCCGAGTAAAACTTCAATGTTTGGAACCAAGCGCCGCACACTCTCCCGACTTCATCAGGACATCTATCCTCAAGTGGTAGGCTACCGTACTTACGTAGTACTAGCATCCAAGGAACAATATGACGAGTTATGTTATTCCCCGCCGAATGCGAGCAGCTCAGATCTCAGAGGTCTGTTATTAGTCCCAGTTATGATTTATCCATTGATGTCGTCTTCAGACAGCCCTGATTGACCCAGTATAGTATAACAAGCCTTACGAGTTGGTCGAGAGAGACGTGCCCGCTCTTGGTGAGAATGAACTTCTCATTAGGGTACACGCGGCCGGATTCTGCCACTCAGACCTGCAAGTGCTACAGGGGCAGTTCAAGTCGCCCTTGGGCATGATCCCTTCTCACGAACCTGCCGGGGTAATCGTGCAAGTCGGCACGAGCTGCAGTGGTGAATGGGAAATCGGAGACAGGGTCGGAGCACTAAACTACAAGAACGCGTGTGGTACATGCACCGGCTGTGGGCTAACCAAGCGGACGAGGCATCAGCTCGACCCGAGGTTTTGTGCCAAGCGACAAACTGCAGGCTTCCACCACGACGGAGCCTTTGCCGACTATCTCGTCATAGACCCCAAAACGACAGTCAGACTGCCTCCTTCTTTGTCGTTTGACCAAGCAGCACCACTCATGTGCGCCGGAGCGACGGTATGGGCGTCTCTGGAGAAAGTAACAGCCGGACTGAGTCCCGGAGAGCCCGTCGTCATCGTCGGCATTGGTGGCCTCGGCTTCCTAGGCTTACAGTTCGCGGCTGCGATGGGATTCCGCACTATTGCCGTCGACAGTCGGCCAGCTGGAAGGCAGCTGGCCCTTGAGATGGCCAATAAAAGCCTGCGGCCTGCACTAGTCATCGACTCTGGTGCGAAAGATGCCACGTCGCAGATTCTTGATTTCACAAATGGGGAGGGCGTTGCGGCTGCAGTAGTATGTACGGACTCTCTTGCAGCAAACAATTGGGCCTTGACCTTGTTGAGGACTGAGGGTGTGATGGGTGTGTTGGGTTTGCCCGCCGAGCACTGGAGATTCGATTCAAGCCTTTTGGTCTTTAAAGAACTCACGATCCGAGGAAGCTACGTTGCGAGCAAGGATTCCGCGGAAAGGATGATGAAGGTTGTAGCAGGCGCCGGCATTCATTCTCACGTTACCCTGGTGCCTTTTGACGGGGTGCCCGGGATTTTGGGGCAATATCAGGACAGTGCCTTCAAGGGCAGACTGGTTGTCCAGGTCTCGAGTTAAGAGGGCTGAAGTAGGATAATAGAGTGGCCCTCAAGCTATCTAGGAATGAATCTATCTTGTTTGACTGGAGCTTCTTTCTAAATTTATATGGTATTTTAGTTTGTCTTCTAGTCACACAAAACAACGGGAAATGTTGAACGTCAAGTGTAAAAGTACTAAGCATTTAAATATATTCCAAGTTCGGCTTAGACTCTCCAAGTATCTCTGAGAATACAGTTAATGTTTTCATCAATAATTAGTCCTTATCGAAGTAGAGGGCTTCCCCTATAGTTCGATAACTACAATTATTAATCTCAGGCTCGGGGGTGTTGGAGTCGTCTCCAAGTCCAGTTGTTATCTCCATGTTTACAATCTATCCTACCCCAACACCCATCACCGACTCGTCTCTCTTCCCAAGTTGCCTGGGCAGTGGCTTGCTCCACCAGCCAGTCCCTACTCCAACTCTGGCATATTTCGACAAGGTGCACGGAAAATCAAAGTGGTAGACACCCTGCTTGGAACGGTCGTCACATCTCATATTACTTGTGACCCGTAGTCCACTAGTCCTAGTATTCCCCCCCTTCACCAAAGAAATGGAAGACTGAGGAGAGTCCCTTGAGAAAAAGTTCCTGGGTGTGGCCGTGTTGTCAGCAGACAAAGAGCTCAATTCATCGACCGAGAGGCTCAGAGGCATCTATAGCAGTGGGACCCAAGTAGCCGGTTTCCGTCATGTCCGTTTTCTTCAAAGACATATCTGAGTGCGCAAGAGTCCTATGCCATCATTGAGCAACCACTGGCAAATCACTGACATCCCATTTGACGCTGAAGAGACAATCCCGTGCGGCAGGGTCACGTCGAGAAACTCCTACAGCCTCTGGGCTTGACTATCAAGGCCGAAGAGTCGGCCGACTACCAGAGACTGCTCGCCGCGGTTCACGACTGTGCCACTCGAGTCAGCAGTCTTCCCGACTACCAGCCGGCACCCGACCTTGATAAATATCCCCGAGAGAATGTGCACCTCCCCACCTCCGAAGAACAGCAGTTTGGTCATGCCTGGGCATATCGATTCCTGATCCGGGGCGACAACTCAAGGAGGGGCTCATCACCAGCGCCCCTCGAGGCAAAAAGCGTCTGTGTCAAGGATTGCATCGCTGTTGCTGGCGTTCCTCAGTTCTACGGCAGCGACGCGTTTCCTCCATGGACCCCGTCGACTGACGCGACTGTGGTCACACGGGTTCTGGACGCCGGCGCTCAAGTAGTGGGCACGGCGACATGTGAGCACTTTTGCAACTCGACAGCATCTTTCACGAGCGCCCAGGGGACCATAGAGAACCCGTACCGGGAGGGCTATTCCACGGGTGGCAGTACCTCTGGTGGTGCAGCGCTCGTGGGCTCTGGCACGGTGGACATCGCTCTCGGCACCGATCAAGGAGGCAGCATCCGTGTTCCCGCATCCTTCTGCGGGTGCGTCGGGCTCAAGCCGACCCACGGTCTGGTGCCTTTTACTGGAATCACGAGCGGGGATGCCATCGACGACCATGCTGGAACCATCTGCCGGTCCGTCGTTGAAACTGCAAAATGTCTCGATGCGATAGCGGGCTATGATATGATTGACGACAGGTCCCTTGGCGCAGCCAACCACGCCTCGTTTGGTTACTCTGCGGCTATTGAGTCAAGTTCTGGCCGGTTAGACGGGATGAGGATTGGACTTTTGAGAGAAGGCTTCCAGCACGAGATTGTTGACGCCAGAGTCAGGCATCATGTTCTCGCAGCTGCTCGGAAGCTGGAATTACTGGGAGCACTCGTCGAAGATGTCTCGGTTCCGCTCCACATGGATGGCCCGTCGATCTGGACAATCCAACAGCGCATCTCGGGATCCTCAGTCATCTTGGGCAGAGCTTCCGGGCGACGGGGTCTCGGCCTGACTGAGTTTGAAGAGGCACGGTTGCCTTGGACCGACGCGCGCTTCCAGAAACTATTCCCCTCGACCAAAAACACCGTCATCAACGGCTTATATCTAGCCGATAAATTCCCCGGCCTCTATAGCAAGACGGTCAACATTGGCCGACAAATCAGTGATGCATATCAAGGAGTCTTTCAGCGCTACGACGCCATCATCATGCCAACGACGCCATTCCTGGCCCCGCGGCACGGCACCAGGGACTCGGTCCTCGACTCATTTGAGCCCACAATAGGCCTGACGACAAACACTGCGGTGTTCAATGTGACTGGCCACCCTGCGATGTCAATACCCGTAGGATTCTTGCCGGCGGGAGATGACGCTGAAGTGCAGCTGCCTGTTGGTATGCAAATCGTGGGTGGGCTGTGGCAGGAGAAGAAAGTCCTGGAAGTCGGGCATGCCTGGGAGGCAAATTTTGACTGGAAGAAGTTTAAGACTAATGATAGGGCATGCGAACCGAATATGATCTCTGACCGATCGTCGACGATCTGTGGCAAGGAGGATAAACTCTCCGGCATGGATGTTACAACATCGCCAATGCCGAAGAGGGTGAAGTCGGCAGCTTGATGCGCGATGTTTGACAAGATACCTAGGTACATAGCAAGTAGAACATTGACATTCAAATTGCGAATTCAGCCTGAAGGTTCCGGGGGCTGGGTGCCTTTCGTTTCAAAGTCATTGATGTACACGAGTATAGCTACCTAGGTATGTTGGCAAGTTAGCTCCCCGGCACTGGGATTATCTCCCTGAAGTCCCCACACGTAATATAATCAAGACATCAAATAACCCAGAAACACTTTTCATTCTTCTTTGCTTTCACGCATGGCCAGAAGATGAGGATCAGGAGCCCATAAATGCATTATTATATACTCGGCTCTGGATCAACGGAACCAGAACATTAAAGACTCCAGGAAATTGGGAATGTGCTGAGCGCGCTGACGACTATGCTTCAGTTCCCTGTCGTACAAAGTTTTTTTCAGTTGATGGTATAACCCCCATCCACTACCATTGCATGCCCCTGGACAAATGAGGCTTGACTTGAGCATAGGAAAAGGGCCACATTGGCGACCTCTTCAGGAGTACCCATCCGCCTCATGGGTGCAATGTCGATCGCTGGTCTCAGTCTCTGGATCAACTCATCTGATGCCGTCGTCATTGGGGTTGCTATCACACCTGGGCAAACGCAATTCACCCTGATGCCGTCTTGCGAGTAGTCGATGGCGTCGGACCGAGTCATGTTTATGACTGCAGCCTTGGAGGCACTATTTGTTTAGAAGCGCGTGTTAGTCACCTGCTGCAGGTTCGTTCTGAAATGAAAAGAAGAGTGGACCAACCAGTATGGGGCTGCGAACAGAAATTTGTTAGCACCAGTCGAACGTTGACATCCCATAACTCATGACTTGTACAATGTGTTTGGGAACACGTGTGACCTACCAGCAGCTGGTCGTGCCACGATACCGAGTTGGCTGGCAATGTTCACAATGGCACCCCGCTGTTCAGGGTGATCCATATGTGGTTGTTGGCCTACCATGTGGCTGAGCACAGCCCTCGAAGCGAGCCAGGTGCCCTTATAGTTGACATTCGTGATGCGGTCAAAAGCAGCCGTCGATGTCGCATGCGACCGCAAGGATTCGCCGAGGATACCGGCACAATTGACAGAGTAGTCGATGCGCGAGAAAGCTTTTGCGACGTCCTGTACAAACGAGCTGACGAATCCTTCGTCAGAGATGTCCCCCTCTTGGCTCACGATCTGAGCTTTGGGGGCAATCTCAAGGATGGCATGCCGAGTGTCGGCCAGCGACTTCCTGTTCAGGTCGGTGATGGCGATCCTCGTGCAACCGGAGCGGGCGAAGCCTCTCGCGACGGCTGCTCCAATACCTGATACGATTTCAATACTCGGCTTGCCAAAAGTAGTTGGTGATCAACTGGGTAATAATAATTCACCTGTCCCACCAGCACCAGTTATCAACGCCACCCCTGGGAATTTGAACATGGTCGATTACGTCGACTCGGGGTCCTGAAGTCTTTTGGAAAGTGGCCCCGCAAGTGGTCTAGATCAATGGTGGTCTTTTATGAGCAGCCTGTGACGTTAATTTGAGAATTGAGATCAACCAGTTGACTTCTGAGCACTCCACCCACCATGAACAACTCCAACTAGGCCTCAGATCTTGTGCGTTTTTGTGCTTGGGTGAGCAGACATTAGAGTGTGCACCGCAGTTGTGCAGCAAGACCTTGGACGTTATCTCACACTCGACCTTGCAAGCCTTGGTATTCTGTTCTGGTGTGGTCCAAGCAGATGTCATCCAGGAGATAAGGCCATGCTGATGCGAGTTGGGGTAGTTTGGACACATTTGGAGCTTGTCATGTCTTGTTCGGCAAGGGCAAGAGATAAGGACAGGACCCACCAGTTGACATCATTGATGCAGTGCCTTCTCCAACAAAAGCCAAGCATTGCCCCTCAACTTTGGCTCACTCTCTCAGCCTCTCCAACTTCCCCGGATTCTCGTCCAACACGGCCATCTCCAACTTGCGGAGGCTTCGCTCGATCTGCGCACCCAGAGTGGACAAGGTGGACAAAGATGCCGTCCCACAATGGTCCACAGCCAAGTGCGACTCGGGCCAGGAGAAGACGGACCCGTCAGAGCCTGAATCCCAACCACAGGCACGGCTCTGATGCGCGGTCATGCCCTCATTGCGGCCGGACGTTCAAGCGTACCGAACACTTGGAGCGTCACATACGCACTCGTCAGTCATCCCATTGGTTTTAGTCGTGCATACTAGTATCTACTACTGTACACGTGCACCTGCTCATCCGCCAGACACCAAGGAAAAGCCCTTCGTCTGCCCGGGCCAATGTGGAGCCGCCTTTGCCCGGCGTGACCTGTTGACCCGCCATCAGCGCATTTCTCTCCACCAACATGTACCGGTAGAGGATATCGTATCCGACTCCCCGGAAGGCCTCTCGGAGCCGAACCCCAGCGAGCAACATCACGGCCCAGTCGAGGCCGATCTGGCTGCCGCCGTATCCCTCTCGGGCATGAGCATGCAACAGCAATGGCCCATGGCAGTCTCGAGGAACGGCCCCCTTGATGATGACACCCCGTACCAGCAAGGCCTACTGGTAGAGCCCTTTTACGGAAATGGTCAGTCAGTCAGTCAGTCAGTCAGTTGTTGGCGTCTAGTTAATTTCAGCCTCCAACTCCTGGAATCATCAACGAACCTCTAGCTGACCCCGTCGAGCCAGGAAACCAAGACTCGGATGCCGTTGGGTTCGACATTCACTTCCGAGAGTTTGCCAGCTTTCTTGACGGGGTCGGACTCCCTGCAGAGTGGAGCCCCTACTTCCATCGCCCTGACAGGGACGACGACGTTATTGACCCAGCTATAAGGGACTCGAGAGGGGGCTCTGCCACCCCTGCGGCTCGTCAGAACAGGACTCGGCCCGGGACGCCCTTCAGCTCATGGTTGCCCTCAGCACCGACTGGCAACCGGATATCGGACGCCCTGCCAGAAGCAAGTAGGTTGGTTGGAACGCTGATCAGTCCCGCAGCCTGCGCATCGGTGTCAACGCGTGACTAATACCAAGACAAGCCCCTCGTCCTGTTGAGACCGATTCCCAGCCCTACCGCGTATTGGAGGACCAGCGCCTTCATCTCAACGCCTCGGTTGAGACATTTCGCGACCTTCTCGATCCCAACTTCAAGTTCCCTTCGCGCCATGCCCTTAGTCGCTACATGACCTCCTTCTTCTCTGGCTTCCACTCGCACATGCCCTTCATCCACACACCAACCTGGCGGATATCTGAGCACTCGATCGAGCTGGTACTCGGACTTGCAGCGATTGGGGCGCAGTACTGCTTCGAGCACCGCATGTCCGAAAAGCTGTTTCATGCTGGCAGGGCCATACTAATGCGGCGACTGGCACGAGTATCCGACAGATTCGGCCCCAAGACTACGGCTTTTCTCCGTCTTCACAGCCTGCCGCCGCAAAATCGCGAGTCGGGGCCCGTTCAAGAGAGAGCCTGGGGTCCCTGGGAACCCATTGAGACTGTGCGTGCCCTGATAGCCCTGATGGGCTACGCCACCTGGGAGCCCAGCGCCCATCTCGTACAGGAGGCCTTCGCCCTCCAAGCTTTGCTGGCACAAGTCCTTCGTGAGATAGGTCTCCACGAGGACGACCTACCCCAAGTCCCTGTCGATCAACCCACGCCGCAGGCCGCCTGGCATGCATGGGTGGAGCAAGAGTCGGTGCGACGGGCTAAGCTGATCGCCTTCTCCTTCATGCACACCCACAGCATTGCATATAACCTGTATCCCACGCTGCGCAGCAACGAGGTAGGCCTTCGACTGCCTTGCTCGACGGGAGAATGGAAGGCTCAGACTGCCTGCCAGTGGCAGGCGGCTCGGCGCGAAATAGGTAAACAGCAGCTTTTCTTCCAGGACGCACTGTCTCTGCTGCTACGGAACACCGACGGCACGGCTGTTCTCGACCCCATTCCGACCCCACTCGGCAATTATCTGCTCCTGCATGGATTGTTGCAGAGGATCTACATTGTCCGCGATCTATCCCTGCCAGTTACAGATCATTCGGCCTCCCTTCCAAGCGAGGAGGTTGACAAGCTCGAGTGAGTCTTCGTGCTGCACACCCTCAGCCAGACGATAATTCCCGAATATCTACTGACTGTCTAAACCTAGGCGTGGCCTCCGTTCTTGGACCGCTGGGTGGCAGCAGGGTAAGCAGCACCACTTTTCTCCTGTCACGGAACATTCAATGATTTCCGTGTTTCTGTCCCTTTTTGTGGGGCGTTCTAGAATGCAACACTTTACTTTAGGATCCATAGCAGGGCTGATATCACACTTAGCACCGGAATCAAGTCTCGACCCCAATAACGAGAACGGGCCAATCCCCTTCACCTCAAGTTCACTGCTTGGTCTCGCCTATGCCCGCATATATCTTCATCTTGGACCGTACCGCCTGCTCGAGTCGCGGGATCCGGAACTCATCGCCAAGGCCATCAGCCGGTCACCACCGGTCGAACGTGGTGGCGGCGTCGTCACGGCGCTTCTGTACGCGGCTCACATGCTGAGTGTGCCTGTCAGGCTAGGTGTTGACCGCGTGGCTCGCAGCCAGGCATTCTTTTGGAGTGTGAGACACTCCCTCTCGGGCTTGGAGTGTGCCGTGCTCCTCAGCAAGTGGCTGTCGTCAATATCCCTGTCAGCCACCACGACACCGTTGAGTGGTATGTGACTGAATGATCTAGTAGTGATATCTATTTGGAATCCACTCGTCCATCTGACAAGCAGACAATAGATAGCGAGGACAGGATCCTGCATTGGGTCCGGTGTATTGTGGAAGAGGCGTACGACGTCGTCGACTTTGCAGACGAGACTGATCTCGAAACCGACCACGCGCGAGGAGCTGCCTCGCTGGGCTTGGGTGTTCTCAAGATCTGGGCACATTTCTTCAAGAGCAATGCGCAGTGGCCGTTTATAAACATCATCGGTCAGAGCCTGGAGAAATATCGAGAGCTGCTTATCGAAAGCCAGATGCCACAAGTTTCCTGAAGCTGCACATGTGGCCGGAAGCGATGATTTGTGTTATCAGGGCTCACGGCGCAATGTCGACGTTCAAACCGGCGGCTTGGCCCTTGCTAGGTATTAGAATCGCGCAACATTTCAAACCAGGGTTCTCAACTCTGGGAGGCCATACTTATATCGGCAAGGATGAGAGTTGGCGCCAGCCAGGAGACTTCCACTTGTGCCAAGCTGATGCCGGAGCAGTGTTTTCAGATTCCTCGTTCCCGGGTGAGCATCCATTTACAGGTCGGCAGCGTGGCCACGCTCGAAGATAAAGCCCGTGATGCTGGGCCACCCAAGGTCCCTTGTGTAGCATGCTGCGCACAGGAAGCAGCAGCCCCGCGGCGGCCCTTGTGGAGCTTGGCTTCAAGGACGTCTTACACGGCCTCGACTCCAGGACCAAGCCGTCCAGGGCGAAGAGGCAGTCAAGAGGACGACGGAGCTCCAGGCGGCGCGCTCCAGATGTACACCGTCCCCTCAAGTGCTTCACAATTGCCGTGGCAGTGGCTTGGGGATGGCTTTGTTGGAGGTGACCTCAATATGTGTCGTGCAAGTCGGCCTATCTCGCGCTCCTCACCCCGCCTCCAAGCCTCTCTCTGCTTGGGTCGGCAACTCTTCATAAGTCGGCTTGTTAACTATTATTCGGTATTGCTCCCGAATCAAGTTCTCGTGGCCGACACTCCTCAGGGTTTCACTGTGACCCTCGTCTGACACAATAGCTACAGTCTTTGCCAGGTGCTTCTTGTACATGGTGTTGCGTTGCGTGATCACAGGGTGGATACCTAGGCAAGGAGTGTACCTAGGCAGGATGTCGAGCACAGGAGGGGAAATAGAACTGAAAATACAGGCTTGTCTTTATGTCTCGGTGCTCTAGAGCTCACGATGATCTCTTGCCCCAGCTCCAGTGCGCCTCGGGATCGTCCAGCAAAGCTACCATCTCCCTCACAACGACGGAATTAGCACCCTCCTCCACGACCAACTGCTCCAACGCCAGCAACGCATACTTGACCGCACCTTCGGGCCTCCGGAACGAATTGTAACTCAACGCGGCCAGCCGGTACGCCGAAGACCCGTGTGAGTCGAGAAGGCCCTCCTGCTCGTAAATGGAGAGCAACAGCGCCACCTTGTCCAAGGTGCGCGTCTCATATTCCGCCTTGTCTCGTCCGGCTTTCCCCCCTCCGCCGCCACCCTGCTTCTTCACGCTCTTCACGCTCCCGGCCTCCCCGGCGGTCAGCATCAACGAGGTCTCCACCTCGTACAGCCGCCACAGCCGGTTGTCGCTCGCGTTTGCCAGGGCCCCCGGAAGGCTGCACTGCGCGCAGGCGCACCTGAAACCCCAGTTGCGCATCGTGCGTTCCTGCCTCACAGCCCGCACGCGGAAGCCGTCCACGTACGAGATAGTCAGCTCCTCGCCCGGGGTAATGCCGGCTGCGGCGGTCACTGTCGTGCGGTGGATGATGCCATAGTCGAGGTGGAACGCGACGTTGGGCCGGCAGTCGTGGTTGTACATTGAGACCTCGGGAAAGTTGCCGATGAACGGGCCCAGCCCTTTCCCCCGCAGGAGCGGCAGGTTGAAGGAATTGTTCATGACAATGTCGAGGATGTCGTCGTCGCCCTCGGCATGTGTCTGCCCTAGCTGCTTCCAGAACGCGGCCCGGGTCGTCGCCGCGGGGAGTCGACCCACCGCATCGCGAAGGAGCCGCAGCTGGTCTGCATGCCCCAGGTCGTCGACGAGGTTGCGGTGGAGGACCAGCGCGGGCGTGTACGCCATCACCTGAGTGCCGCGGTGCATGGGATGTGAGGCGGCCAGGCCCCTCCCCTTGCCCGGGATGTGCCGTACCTCTGTTGCTGGACTGCGGGCGTTGATGTTTGCAGACTCAATGAAGGGCATGGCTGCGGTTGCGTCTGCCAGCTCCGAGAACACGGGCAAGTTGGCGAGCGCCTGGGCCGACTCCGGGGTGGTGATCAGTGCGATACCACGGCCTGTGGCGAACCTGGGATGGGCGTAGACGCAATAGTCTTCGGCGCAGGCATGCGGGCCTGTCCACCCACCTGAGGTGTCTTGTTCATCTTGCGGCACCTCAGCCTCGGAGGAATACTGCGTCGTCGCGTTATCTCCTTTGCTAGGAGAGCATTGCCATTCCGCGTCGTGTAATGAGACTTGGGCCGAAAGAAGAGGGCTAACAGCGCAGGAACCGATATTGATTTGGTGCTGTGTTGAGAGCCGGGTGTCCTTTCCTAGCGCTGACACAGCCAATAGCATAAGCAACAGGACGTCGTCTGCTCCTATCATGGTAACTTGCAACAGACTGAGCACCAACGAACGGGGTGAAAGCAATATTCTCGATGAATCGTACCCGGATTTAGAACAAGTAAGAATTGAGGCCATCTTTTTCTTTCGTTCGTATGCAATCCGGGAAGTTGCTGAGATGTACCTGGGGCCCTTGTTTTGAGCTATGATGTTTCACAGGCTCGTTTCATCTGGTGTTGTGGTGAGTCTCCGTGCGTCAGGCTCCCGCAGAGTCTCAAGCTCATGCGACTGCGGTCAAAGGAACGCGAACCAAGCGGCCCTCCGAGGGAACGACATGAAAAAAATACCACAGAGCTTCAAGACTGGATGCAAGCTTGACGGCCATGGATGCATACCGCTATGGCATTCATCCGCCCAAACCAAGGAAACATTTTCCTTGCTGGTGGCCATGGACGAGGGGGCCAAACCACACCGTGGAGGTGTGAGTGCGTGCGTCCATTTCATTTCATTCTGCAGACAATTCCCTCGCTCGTATTCCCTTGCCCAGGGCGGTGCCGTCACCCATCTCTCGCACGTTTCATGAGTGTGCTCGAGCAGGTTACTGCTTCCCGTGTATCGTCCTTCTTATGTTACCGTCAAACGGTGATTCAATTCACCTCCTTGGTGTTCCCTGCAATAGCATTCACCAAGGCGACCCTTACCCCAGCGCCTGTCAGAACATGAATCCATAACCGCTGGGTATCGCTCAACCGGTCGTTGGCGCTCTTGACCTCGGCAAACATGCATTCCCGTTTTGGGTCCGTCCTCCAGAGCACGAGATCTGGGACCCCGCCACCCCTTTGCCTGTACTCTTGTGCCATCACCTTGCACACGGCGGCAAGGGCCTCCCCCCGGAAGCAGCCCGCCAGCTCAACCAGGTCCTCCAGCTCGTAGTCCCAGTTCAACCCCACCACGCACGTTCTCCGCTCGCGATGTTCGCTGTCGACCTGCCGGATGATGCGCGGGGCGTCACCGTTTGAGATCTGTGCGAGGCGATGGTTGATCTCGGATGCTCGAGTCGGGTAGAAGGCGTCGGTATGTAGATCTAGCGGGCACGTCTGATACGCTGTCTGGAACACGTTGGGTGTGTATAGAAACAGGATATCGTAAAAGAGATATGCGAACAAAGTCCTCAAAATGCCACCTTCGGAATGGTAGCCCTTCCAGCCCGCAGTCCGATAGTGGGACAGACACATCTCCTCGACGCTGCACTCACCCCCACCTTCGGCTTCGTCCACCCATACTGTCTTGGTGCTGTTTCCACCGCGCTTGCCAGCCGTAGGATCGTCGCGCTTGATTTGAGTCCCTGAGACGGTGTGTTCTTCCGGATTTTGCAGGCGGACGTGTCCAAAGTCATGCTGAAGGCGCTTGGGGATGCGGTTGCGCTTTTCCAGCTTTATCAGGCGCTTCTGCAGATCAAAGTGGTAGACGAGATGGCAGTCGCGGTCCTCCAGGGCAGCCTCACAGGTTGCGATGGCTATACCGCGCCAGTGCTTCTTCTGCTGCTCTTTGTCGGCGATATGGGGGGCAGGTTGCTCTTCCCACATGTAATGTTCTTCGAGCAGTGCTTTGCGCTGGTACCACGATCCGCGGCGGCCCATCTGGAAGAAGTGCTGGTCGAGGAGCTCGGTGAGAAGGGCGTGTTCTTCTACATACTCGTGCAGCCGACCATAGACGTAAGCCGCCTTGTGTGCGATCCTGGTGTACGCATGCGCGGCGTTGAGGCGGCGAAGGTATGCGCCTTCGCCGAATTCGTATACTTGATTCTCCTTGCGTTCTTCGTCCTTTATGAGTCCCCGCCAGTGAGCAGTGATGCTATCAAATATCTCGAGCACACGCCGGTAGCCTTCCTCCCCAGGAGGTCCGTTGAACTCGAGGATCCGATCGACCTCGAATTCAAGTCGCATGGCTTGCTCGAATTCCAACAGGCTGCGACGGTCCGGGAAAATGTTGGACGTCCTGTCGACAATGTATTGTGGAAAGTTTCGCCTCGAAATCTTGGCCAGAATGATGGTGGTCAGAGACTTCTCCGTCCACTCTGTTGACCGATAGAAGACAAGATGTACTCGTTCAAACAGCTTGAAAACTGAAGGCGATATCCTGAGACTCGGCCCAGTAATGGTCAAAATCTTGGCCAGGAAATGTTGATTCCGATTTGACTCGTCTTTTGGGCCTGTGTCAGGAGTTTCGCTGCCGGCCTCACGGCCAATTGAGTCCATCGAGCCAGTCGTGTTATCCCGACGCAGTCCCACCGCGAAGAGGCCGCTTTGCTGTGAGCTCGTTCGCAACAGTTTCTTCAAGATGTCACTCTTGTTTTTGCCTTGGACCTTGGCCTCCTTTGCTAGACCCTTTAGCTCATCCAAACTTAGGAGGGCAGCAGCTTCGTTAACAGAAGTTATATGTTCATCGGAAGAGTCGGCAAAGGTGAAACTGTCGCCGAGGGACCAGCCCTGAAGAGGAATGCCGGCAGCTTCGCCATCACGATGATCTCGGGTATCAGGAGTTGTATCAGGAGTTGAGCGAGTGCTCGCGTCACTATTCGGCAAAGTACGACACCGCTGCAGCGTCGCGATGGCTGCATCGGGATCCGAAATGTCGCTATGGTAGCCAAGCTTATCACGCCGATGCCATGCAGCCACTTTGCGTAGAAACAGGCGGACATATAGATATTGGGCCTCGTAGTCCAGACCGCGCCACTGGTCAAAGATGGCGATCTCCTTTTGGTCGAACAAATGGGCCTCATCCTCGAGCACCGTGTCCAAAGCGAGGTTGAAGGCGTCGACGTATATGGAGCTCTTACCCCTGGCCCATTTCCTCCCGTCGACATCAGACCCGGGCTGGACGTCTGTCGCATCCTCAGTGCTGAGTTGAGAGGCTCTCATTGCCTCATACTCCTCGATTGCATCTGCGTCGGCCTTGATGTCAGGGAGGGCGCTCTCAAGGGCAGTTTCATGGTGATGGTGGTGGGTTGAAGTATCCTGGCCAGCCTCGCCCTCGCCCTCGTTGTCGTCCTCGGAATCAGGTATGATGTCTCTCGTGCGACGTGGAGGTGCCCTGGCTGGCTTCTTGACAGGATTGCGTGTTGAGTCGTCCGATAGCTGCCCAGCCTCGTCAGAGTCGCTGCTGTCACGTTGGGGGCCCTCGACCTTCACCCTTTTTGAAGGTCGCCCATGCATGTCCCCGGAGTTTGAGATGTCGGCCAGTGGTTCTCGAGACGTGGACGAGGCCGACGAGGCCGCTCCTCTGCGCACGAAGGCGTCCATGGTGTGGCAACATCGAAGTGAAGGATTAGAAGAGGAGCCATGAGACTACAACGGACGGTGCTGTTTCGGTCTAATTGCGTTGTCGGACATGCAGGCCGGGCTGACAAAGGCAGGCCAGCGGAAGCGCGATTGATGTCATTTGGCCGAACGCGTTCTAGGCTAGTGAGGCGCGTCGAGCGTGCCCGCGGTGGGTCGCTTCCATTAGGACCCCTGCGCCAGGGAGGAAGAGAAGAGAAGTCCCGAGCTCCTAAATCCAATTCAGAGCTGCTTCGTTTAACAGTCGATAACAAACTTCCGGCCGAACCCTCCCCCCCTCGCCCCTCACCCTTTCTTGATCGACTCGAAATCCAGACTACCCCGTCAAAGTGTTTCATTCACAGAGTCTTTGAATACGTTGCAAATGTCAGAACCAGCCCCCGTCTTTGACACTCCAGTCGAGAATGCAACAAGCGCCATAGAAACTGAGGGCTTTGCGCCCACCCCCACCACAACAGACAATGGAGGGGCCAAGGAGAACAATAGCCAGGATGTCACAATGGCAGGCCTTGAGGGCTCGGGAGTCAAGGCTGCTAAGGCTGGGACTGGGGCAGAGCAAGCTGTGAGTGATGCAATTCTCTGCAATTGCAACTGATGCTCTGATCACTTGTGTTGGCCCTTTGCGCCGCTTGCAATGCCACCTTCACCACCTCCTTCACCTGGCAACTGGCAATCACCAAGATCTATGGCCTTTAACTGCGCCAACAAGCTGTCTGTTCTGGTCTTGCTTCGCCTGATTTCGTTCCTGTACACAACTCCTTCTAGATTGACTCAACCAAGACTGTTGTCCCAGTAGCCACCATCCCCCCCACCTCTGCAGAAGTGCGACAGAAGGCAAAACCAACAATGGCTGCCTGCAAACCCACTTTGGGCACTCATCTCTCGGGTGCCTCTCCTATGGACTCAATCAAAAGCCCTCGGATTGCGGGCCTCGTCCACTTGAGCGCTCCTGCTGACTTTCTCGCCCAGCTTGCCAGCAACAACAACCCGCCGACCACCACCACTTCCTCCTCCACTACGAACCCGCCCACCCCGAACCGCACCTCCACGCCGACCGGCACCAAGGAGAGTGTGCCTGCGCGCCTGGAGAACAACTCGTCTCGCGCCGCCTCCGCCGCACCGGCCGACCGCACTGCTGATAGAGTCACCATGCCCCCCGAGCCGGCCGCGCATGGCGCCCCGACCCGCCAGTACCTCAACAGCAAGGTGACATACCACGTCATGGAGGGCATGAAGATCGTTGCAAAAGAGCAGTAAGCGACCCTGTCTATTGTCATGGTCGTCGCCGAGAAGCTTGTTTGTCTGATTGTCACTGCAGACCCACCGACCCCCTCCGAGTTCTGGGCGAGTTCCTGCTCCAGCGCAGCGCCGATCTCGAGCATGCCGGTAATGCCTCCTTTGTCGGCGCTGAGGGCGACAAGGCGAACCTCACAGAGAACGGCGTCGATACCTCCATCGCCGAACATTAATGCAACAGCCGAGGTCGACTCACGGCACCCTATTGCGAGGCCCCCGTCAAGCGTATCTTTTCGCCGGCTCGTCGAGGGCTGCTTCCTCCTCTGGCACCCGAACAGTATCGTAGTTTTTCGGAGAGGTTGATCCTAGCCTTGGGTAGGTCGCCTCATACAACATCCGACTCGTATCTACTCATCAGCCAATTTCTGACACTCTGCCTCTCGGCAGCCTGTCACAGCTACGATTTCGTTTTAATCAAGTACGACGACAGGGTTCTTTGATAATGACTTCCACCCAGCAGCGTAATAGCATCTGGAAGAGAACGACGGGAAGACAGTGGTCAAAGCAGGTTGCGACCATATGGACTAATAATTGCTTTTCGGGGCGTAGTCTTTCTCGCCCGGACGGTCGGGCGGGCGGCAGGCAGGTTGCCAATTTGTAACTAGGCCATTCTGTTAGCCCAGCAGTGTGTCAGTCTGTCGATCTACCAGCCAATTGGTTTGTCGATTATGCGGCCGTCCTATGGAACGGAGCATCGCAAGGCGGCCTATGGCGAAGAACCAGTACAATATGCCACTGTCCCTAGCGGCACAAAAATCATCACACGTTCGAGTCCATCGCATGTTGGGACGGTGAATCTGCACCATTCAGAAGTAGTGTACGAGTTGGTAGGTAGTGTAGGGGGGTGCTGTGATTTTGTTCCTCTACCCTCTACCAAAAGGGAGGTTCATGATGGTATCATCCTCCCCAAACCGAGCTTTGCCGATCGGGTGTGACCCCGTCGCGTCGGTTCCAGTCCTTCCCCCAACTCCGTACCAGACCTTGATCGTCACAGAGACCGTCCACCAGAGAATGGCCTAGCCAATAATGCACTTTTCACCTAACATCCCTCGCGATCAAATTCCTTCACTCTTCATCCCATGACGGCGAGAGCAGTAGCATTAGACAACAGCTTTCGCTTAGGCGACGAGGGTGGAAGCGGTGGCGGCCTCGTAGCGCCAGGTGGGGGGCAGGACACCGACGGTCTTGTAGTAACGGGCCAGACGGTGGATACGGGACTCGATCAGAATAAGGCGGAACTTGGAGTCCTTGTCCTTGCGGTTGCGCTCGAGGTGCTTGCGGACGGCAACAGCCTAGAATCCACACATTTATTAGCATTCACGGCGGGCGGGCTTCAGTGGGCCAGGGGAAAAGCGGGGAGGGTGAGATCCCCTGCAGGAGGTTTTGGGGGGGGGGCGGAGACAACAAATCAATTGCTGGCACACCTTCTTGATCAACATGTACAGGTCCTCAGGGATATCGGGGGCGAGGCCTGTTTAAAATCACTCTGTCAGCTCAAGACCGAGCAGAGGCATATGTTTATGTTCGCGTATTTTGCCGGCCATCCCGCGTCCCGAAGCAGCGCTGGGCGCACCAACTCTCAGGCGCGTCTGCATAGCAGAAGGCACAGCGTGGCGTGGCGTAGCACGGCAGAGTATCTGTTGTTCGATGCGATCGATCCGAGATCCGTTTCGCTTTCGCTGAGGGGTCGTTCAAATTGGGTAGAGCATACCGCTGGACTTGAGAATACGCAGAATGCGGTTGCCTGGACATAGGAAGAAACAAAATAACATCAGCCTCAAACCGTCGTCATATGCACGTTACCTGGACGTGTTCCTCGCGGATGGGGAGAATACAACATACCGGTGACAACCTTAACCTGGGCAATTCCATGGGAGTCACGCAGAATGACACCGATCTGGGAAGGAGTGGCACCCTTCTTGGCCAGCTTGCAGATCTGGTCGACGACCTGGTCTGGGGTAGTCTTGAGCCACGATGGGGCGCTGCGGCTGTAGGGGAGGGCGGAAGCCGAAATTCCCTTTCCGTTGGAGTGAAGACGACCCATTTTGGTTGATGGTTTCGGGTATTGGTGGACGGTGCGAAGGGACTGATCGTCGAGGTCGTCGTCGAAGAGGCTTGGTCGTGCTGCTCAAATGGAGTGTTGAGACTGCAGGTGCTAGGAAAGATTTTAGGGAAGTTCTTTGCGTCTACCGTGGGCCACGCAGCCGAAGAGTGGGCCCCGGGGAAATGGTCGGGCCGCCACAAGGCGCCGGACTGTCGCGCTGCAGCTAAGGCAGGGAGGGACCAATCCGTCTGTCGGCTTTTTTATTACCTGCAAATCTTTTGAACTAGGTTGCGTTCCTCAACTTTCCAGCAGAACACAATCAACCACATACCACACATTTGTTGGTTCTTCAAGAGTGAAGCTGGTAAGTGCAAAACAGACGTCTTCTTTTTCTTCTCGCAGTGCTCAAGTGATGATCATCAACCTAATTTTTAATTACTATTCTGGTACCTCTTATGTTAGGCTTCCTTCGGGATTCCGATGAATGTAATGGACTTCTGACAGCGCACACCCTCGCAATACCTCTACTTTGCCCAAATTGCGTGCTCAGAACGACTTGCTGACTTGGTTGATACAGACATCTAGACATCTAGCCCTATGCTCCTGTACCTTATTGTTGTGTGACTCGTCGAGTCCAGGAGCCGCCCGTTTGTGTTCGGGCACTCCCTCATTGCAAGACCTATTCGCACTTTCGCAGCGGGGCTATTCTTGCGGTAAATTTAATGTGGCAGACAGTCTTTGAGTTCCTACTACTCAGAGTGTCTGTCGTCTACGTTTTACACAGTGTGATTTAAATAAAATATGCTTTATTGGCCTCCAGTCCACCGCCATGCACGTCAAATTTGGTCATTTCGTGGCCGCTCAGTGTTGTGAAGTGTGTCATTTGACAGAGTTCTCCTGGTTGTAATGCTGAACGATGAGTTCGGATCCCTCCAGACTCCAGTTCCTACCAACCGATATTTCCATTTCGGGGGTTTTATTGAAATTTCCTGTGCTACTGCTCAGTTTCTCTCAAGTGATCGATACCCTGGTCAATTACCATACACCTGACGTGCCTGCATTTTGTCTTCCTACCAAGCGCCCACTTCGAAATTCTCCTCGGGGAAATAGGTCGTAACCACAGTCCGGTCGGCGAACTTCCTGCCAGCCAGGGCCTTGAGAGCTTTCGTAGCCGACTCCGGCGTGTCGTATTTGACGAAAATCTTGCCCACTCCGGCCGACTGTCGACTGCCGCCAACCGGTCGTGGAACCTTGATTTCAGCAATTTCTCCATACTTGCAGCATTCCTCCCGCACATCGTCACAAATCTCTGTAAAAGTGTCAGCGTGACGTCCCGTGGGCCTCTCTCATTGTGCGTTCGTCTTCATCTTTTACACACCTTCGTAGTCATCGTTGTCCATCAACTCCTCAGGGGTGACCATGTTCAATAGCTGTAGGATACGAGTCACCTCCGAGTCGGTGGAAGTGGTGCCGGCAAGCATGGACATGGCGTTGACGCCCATCTCCACGCCCGCAACCTGAGTGATTCCTATGCTAGCTTTTCGGACCTTAAGGTGGTTCTCGCCGAGCTCCATGTTGTCGAGAGCCTTAATCGCTACTTCAGTGGCGGCTGGATCGAGGTATTCACAGAAAGCAATTCCCTGTCGAAACATTGGTTAGCCACAGTGAAGGGTCTGCCACCATGAAAAAGGGGGCTTACCCGCGACTCCTCGGTGCTGCGATCCTGTACCAGGACGAATGCCTTGAGTTCGCCGAAGCTGCTGAGCAGCTCTAGGACTTGCTCTGTCGTAAGGTAAGGCGGGATGTTGGTCACGCTGATCTTGTTCGGGGTGTCGATCACTATGTTAGAAACGCGACCTGGCTCATAGTTGGGGTCATCGACGACGGCTGGGACGATGTAGTCCTTGGGCCGTCGGATCTGGAGGCCCGATGCTACGCCATTGGCCGCTCCATTCGCATCATCTGCCTCCATCGACTGCCCGTCCAGGGCCAGGGCAACAGTGGCGTCGTCGGGGGTCTTGAACTCGACCAGGGCAAAGGATCGGTCGGCGGATACTTGGGCGAGTGCGCAGGGGTCGGTGGACTCGATGACATTCAACCCGTTCAGCTGCAAGTTGAAGTAGCTGGAGATGGACTCCTCAGTCGCCGATGTAGGAAGGTTGGAGACAACCAGGCGCTTGGCCTGCCGCGAGTTGGTAGGCTTCAGGGTGGCGCTGCTGACCGAGTTCCCCGGCTGGTTCATGAACGCCTGGAGCTTGGTAGGATCCATCTGCTGCTGACGCGGCGCGCCGGGCAGCGGGAACATTCCAGACAGCTTGGCCTGCTCCGCCGTGACATTCTCGTAGCCCGGAGGTTTGATGTCCCACTGCACCAGGCGCCGCTTGCGCTCCAAGACTGGGGTGATGTCGGTCAGGTCCGGAGTGGGTTCTCTCTTCTTGGGAGGCGGCGAATCACTACGGCGTCGCTGGTCCCTGAATTCGTCCTGCTCACGGTCCCTCTCGCGGTCCCTCTCGCGGTCCCGTCCAGCACCGGGGCCGCGCCCACCAGCACCTCCGCCACGGCGCCGGTCGTCGAACAGGTCACGATCGCGACGAGGAGGTCGGTCATCGTCCCTACGGGCGCCGCCCTCGCGTCTTGGTGGCCTCTCACGGTCCCAGTCTCGGTCTCCCTGACGGTCCCGCCCTGTATACCTGTCCTCGCGTTCCCTGTCGCGGTGGTTTCGGCTGGACGAGTAGCTGTCTACCTCCCCGCCAGCATCGCGCCTGCGAGAGCTGTCGTAGGGGGATCGAGAGCGGCGGCGGGGGCGCTCGCGATCATGGCCACGATCACGTCGGTCGTCACGGTCGCGGCGGGAGGACTGGATGGAGCAAAAGAGAGTCAGCAAGTAGACAAAAAGTCAAGGGGATGGGTGAGCAATCTTTTTTTCGGAGCGTCTTGTGAGGCGCCTCTCTCTTGCGGGACAGCCACGTAGAGCCCGAGGATGAGCTCGAGCAGCTGGCTGGTGTCGCTATAAAAGAAATGGTGGGGGTCAAGTTCGACAAAGGAGTAAAGGACAAGAGGCCGAATTCATAGCACTTACAGCATAGTCCCTAGATGAGCCATGGCGGCCTGCATCTTTTCGGTCCATGGTTAGCAACAGTGTCGGCCGCGATGAATCGGGAAAGAGGCTGGGCCGGAACCTACCACGCGATGAGTACGTGTCGCCGCTCATGATTGACCTGGCAGAGGAGCTTACCCTCAAGATGCGACAGGAAACAGAATTGCCGTGATGGTGCAAGGTCCGTGTCGATGTGCGGCTGGCTGTGGCAGCGGAAGGGTTGGGGTGGTGATGTCGCAAGGCGAGGCGAGGCAAGACAAGGTAAAAAGCTGATGCCACAGGCACAGCAACCAAAAGAAACCATTGCGCAGCCAAGCTTGGGCCCTCACCCAAACTCGAAAATCCAGGGCGAGGCTGGCTCCGGCTGGGTGGTGGTGCTAGCCCTAGCTAGGCCTAACGCCCGCCTCCCCTCCCCCCTGGGCAGACAGACCCCTGCGGCTAGACATGTCTGTCCCCTTCGAGTGAGTGGCATTGAACGAACCGGGTGAGCGAACTATGGGCGATTGGTGGCAAAAAGTTCCAAAAGCTCACTACCCCCCTTTTTGTTTTCCCTTGAACGGTACAACTGGCCCTCCAGCCCAACATTTCAAACCTCAATTTACGGTCTGACCTCTTTGCTGGCCCTTTTACCGACTCAGACCGTGGCAATGGCTGTCCTCGGGACATCACAGTGGCGCAGGCTTCCGTTGAGTCTCACCGAGCTTTGCATAGACACCACTCTGCGATGTGGGCAGTCCTTCCGGTGGCGCAAGCTCGACGATGAGTGGTCAGTGGACACTCACCCTGTGGCTCTTACTTTTTTCCTCACTTTTGAATTGCGCCCGCTGACATGATCTGCAGGCACTGCACCCATCACGGCAGGATCGTTTCCTTGAAGCAGGACGCAGATCATCTCCACTACCGCGCAACATGGCCAAAGGCCTCTGCTGTGCCTTTGACGCCGCCTGCTTCGTCCACAGGGACAAGTACACCAGAAGAACCCACAGCAAATGCAGATGACACGGAAGCCCTGCTGAAGAATTATTTCAACCTCCACCATGACCTGGCCGAGCTGTACCAGCAGTGGGCAGACGCTGACCCAAACTTTCGGAAACGGGCGCCAAAGTTTACAGGCGTCCGCATGCTGAACCAGGATGCCTGGGAGACTCTCGTTGGCTTCATATGCAGTAGCAACAATAATATCTCGAGAATATCACAGATGGTTCACAAGCTATGTCTCCACTACGGAGATTTCATCGGCACCGTTGGCGGCGAGGTTTTCCACGACTTTCCCAGTCCAGCTAAGCTTACCTCGCCTGGGGTCGAAGCTCACCTCCGCGAGCTAGGGTTTGGTTACAGGGCAAAATACATTGCACAGACCGCGCAGAAAATCTCACAGGACAGGCCTGATGGCTGGTTGCTGAGTCTGCGGAATCCAGCTAGCATTGCATGGGGTGCTGTGCCCAACAAGGCTACGCCGCACGAGATAGCTACATACAAACGCGCCCACGAGCAGCTCCTCGAGCTCGCCGGCGTCGGCCCCAAGGTCGCCGATTGCGTCTGCCTTATGGGGCTGGGCTGGGGCGAGGCTGTTCCGGTCGACACACACGTCTGGCAGATCGCGATGCGCGACTACAAATTCGGCGCCAAGACCAAGAACAAAACGCTCACAAAGGCCCTCTACGATGCTGTGGGTGACCACTTCAGGGAACTCTGGGGCAGGCAGGCAGGCTGGGCCCACTCCGTCTTGTTCACGGCCGACCTGAGAACCTTCTCGGACCGGCTGATTGAGAAGGATCCGAAGGAGGAGGACGACAAGGTTTATGCGGCGGTTAAGGTCGAGACCAAAGATGACGTCGCATTCGTTGCACCCATCATCCCGTCAAGGAAGCGGAAGAATGTGGTGGTGACTGAGAAGGTAAAGGTGGACGCAGACGAGAGGGCCGTGGCAGGCCTGGCTGGGGTAAGGAGGAGCAAAAGAATCAGAACTTGATGAAATATACTGCCGACCAGTTTTCTATGCCATGTTGTAATTGTCCAGATGGGGTATCGTTGGGAGGACCTCACGTGACTGACTGCTCATGTTTAGCGGCGGCCAGCGACCTGACACATTGATGATCCAGCTTTCAGAAAATACCGGTACACCTGCAGATACTCATCAGCAATCACGGTGAGAGCGCTGTATTTGACTCTCACTAGCTTTCTTTATCGAGATCGCTTGCAAACCTTGGAACTGTTTGTTAAACTTTTCAAGGGTAACCTGTATTGTTCTGTTCACAATGGCTGCCCTAGCCTTCGTGTTGTTGTTATTGACTCTAAATGAATATGCAGAAATTGGGGTATGTTCATGTGCTACAAAGGCACTCATGTGATTTCATAAGCGACTTTCCCGTTCAATCTCTTGCGTGAAACAGAAGAAATACCTTTTGTGCAACCCATTCGCCAGTAAGTCATCTTGAAGGGCTTCAGGAGGCAATTTCGGCCATCATCTCCCATACAGCTATCATGTCAGCCCATAGAATTTGTTACCCAAGCTCAATGGTCTAGTCCAAACTGGATATGTGCCAAGACTCAAATAACTTCCTTGTTGCTTTGTCTATGTGATCACTGTGTCTTCTGGAGATCCTGTTGGTTGGGTGGTTTCTGTCTTGTGGCAGGTGTAATTAGGGTCTAGAAAGGAATATGAGCTGATATTGTCAGGCTTGGTTGTTTGTCTAAGCATGAGTCTTCATACTATTCAGCTGTGAATGCACAGTGCGGCTTGACCCATATTTTAAGCCGAGGATATGTGTCACTATCAGACTCTGGTATTTGTTGATCTCACTGTTGTCGTGCCACCAAGCTTTCAATCTTGAGTTTACTGTTTGGCACGGTAATGTTGGCACGGTAATGTTTACGGCGGCGGTGCTGTCGTTTAGGCAGGCACCACATGTGCACCTTCAGTGGTACTCAATGCCTAGATGGAGAGCCAGAATAATAGCAGCAAATGACAGTGACTGTGTTATTATCATTTTGTGAGTCCAAATGTGGGGATTTCCTGCAATCATGGGCCATGCATGTCCACCATTAAGGACAGGGTCTGGGCAATCCAGTAATTTCCAGTTACGCCTTTTCTTAGACTTGGAGTGGTGTGTTTGGAATGTAACACTGCTCATGTGTGGGCTGAAACTAGTGCAAGTAATATTGCAAGTCAATGAATGAAGGCCACTAATTTGCCCATGTTCAGTGTTAAGGATAGTATGGCAGCATCTGGCCTGACTGACAAGCTTACCTACTTACATATGTACCTAGGTACCTAGGTACACTTGAGCATTTGCAAGTACTTAGGTAACGTCTCTCACCCATCAAACTTTGTCATGTTTGTCGGGGCAGTAGAAAGAGGTAAGTGTCGCCAGTGCGATTTGGCAAGCCCAAATCTAGTTGCACATATTATGATATAGGCATAATAGCATGACTTGTGCAGCTGCGTAGGTGGAGGCAAGTTCACGGATTGGACAAACCTGGCCAGGAAAATTGTTTGTCTATCAAAACATGACATCCAAGTTGCTTAGAACTGCAAGGTCTTGTGCGTAGTTTGTGACCTTGAGTTGTATCATGGATGCTTTCAAAAGGAGAAGTTTGGTTTACATCCAGTAGACCCCACAATTCAAGTTCCCCAACTCAGTCAATGACCTCAGGAGTTGGCTTGCAAGCCAACATTGAATAAAGCTAGAGTAATTACCTATTTAGGTACTCAGACACATAGAAGGGTGAGATTAGTCTTGTGAGCAGCTATGAAGCCAGGGGCTTTTTTCCTTCTATTGAATGGCACCCCAGTCCTGCCTTTTAGTTGTGCAAAGCAGTCATCATCACCTGGGCTTTGGGTGGTCTATAAGCTATATTGGTTGCTCCAGCTTGCAACTGACATGGACATCTTTTTTGGGGCAGATTCTAACATCTTGAGTCCAACTTGATGAGGGTTTCCCTTCTTGGAATTGTTCCGAACTTGATTTAGATAGAGCTACACATTAGGTGCAGGTGCTTGACTGGACAAGCTGGAGTCAAGTAGAATACCAATGGACACTCACACTTTCCCATCACTGGCTATCCTCTTACCTTCCATAATAACCATGACACAGCAATAAGCATCTTGACAGCACCCCCAACCCACAATGCAGCTGGCATACCGGCTTTTGATTTCTGCAGCCAAGCCCCAATTATTCCACCTGCGACCATCAAGAGAACAGCGACAACTCGCCTATTCCGTTTCACATTCTCGCCAATAGGCGCTATGATCAACGGATCGGAGAACAAGTCGCAATCTAAATCAACGTTAGTCCTGCTACCGATACTACCTGGGTAAAGTGTTGGGTATTCTTTGAAGATTCCAAAACCTAAAAGACGGGGATAACGTTGTGTGACAGGCGAAAAGTTATGCTTACACAGCGACGTTAATACATTCGTCGGCACCTCATTAAACCCCAGGATTCGGCTTGTCACGATCTGGCCTCCGAATTGGAATGCCAAAAACGCGACTGGTACCAGCGTCATAGCCTCTGTCTCGTAGCTCGCAAGCCTTTCGTGCGCTAATGCAGTGCCGAGAGATTGCATACCGAACGCAGGGACGGCGCCGCTCTGAGCCAGTGCCGCCGAGATAAGAATGAAAGCGGACTGTATAAAAAACGAAAATGCTAGGGTCGCCTTCCTTTTAGACCCGATTCGGCGCGACTGGCTGAAGAAAAAACATCCCGCCCAGAAGCAGACGATGGACACCAGTGCTCTGAGCCAGAGGTTCTCGGCGGCGTAGGGGAGATTTGCCGTACCGAGCGCGAGGAAGATAGTATTGCCTGCACAGGACTACACGTCAGATTGGAAGTGCCGGTGAGACATGACGTGGACTAAGTAACTAGTACCTACCGGTCTGCATGCTCACGAAGACGCTGCAGGCGTTGAAAGCGACGCTGTCACAAATTCCCGACACGAAGCAAGTCGCGAGCACGGGCAGATCTGAGTGCGACGGGTTGATTTCCTCGCAAAGTCTGGTCATGAAACCAGGCTTCGCAGAGGTATCAGACGAGACTCTGTCACTCAGCATCGCCGGTGTCGCGAATTGCGAATCATTTTGGGCTTGTTCCGTCATCGTCGTGAGATGGATTTTTGCTGGCACTGTCATGCAGCAAACGTTGAGCAATGATCACATTTCTGTCGTCTGATTCTTAATAAAGGGCTCAGAAACAGCGGTCACTGAAACAAAAAGTCTAATTATTTTCCTTCTTCGAAATTTCCAGTCAGGGGTCAGGGCCCACCTCTTTGCCTAGAGCTCAGACCGGATCCACCCCGTTATCTCCCGTCGACGGCGCCGATGGGGCGCCCAAGGCAACTGGCGCCGATTTACCCGGCCGCGGCGCCGGGCAGTTCTCAAACTCTTTGTATGAAATTGAAAAGTTAGGGTGGGAAAAAAGCAATAAGCCATCGAGCTACTACATCCATACTTCACGGAATTTGAGCTCTTTGAAGGCGAGTTGTTGTGGGAGGCATTTCAAGATTCGCTTCAAGTTGACCCTCAGCCATCCCGGAAATGATGGCCGCATTCCACTTCCAGGAGCCGGTGACCAGTCCATCAACGCCTAGTAGCCCAGGTAGACAGGGGCATAATCACGCCATTGTGGCTTGGACGAATTTTTCTGTCAGCAGGAGGTAGGTAGATAGCCGCGTCTAACGAGAGAAGTCTCACGCTCGCGTGTTTTTGATCTGACGACATGTTGCCGTCTGGGCTCTCTTGAGATGTACCTTCAGCAATCTGTCTCGGTGTGGCCGTGCATGATTATGACTACTCACGCCGTGTGCATTCCTAGTCCGGGTTTGGTACATAGACATGGGCCTGATGACGATTACTAAAGAAATAGCTCGTGAGTAATGATGAGCTAGCTACCTTACCCGTCTACAGGTGAGGCACGACATCAATAGTCAACATTTTGGGGGGTGCCCGTTTTCCGACAAGAAATGAGGACCTTTGAGTTTTGACGCCATTCTTGGTTGAGCTTCGATCACAGTTCATAGTCTCTGGCCAAGACTCGAGTGTTTTGTTGGCCCAGAAAAACTCAAGCTGACTATAAGTAGGCAAAATTGCCTAATCCCCAAGTCGCCGATTTTGAAATGCAAAGTATTTATCTATTGCCTTTGCTCCCAGAATGCGGATGTGGAGCATGGTTGTTTGGTACCCAGGCAGGTATATAAGAGGACTAGCTAAGTATTAAAAATAGACTACCCTGCCGCAGGATGGTTCTACTCCACTCGTCTACACGTGCTGACCAGTGACTCCCACCCAGCCTTGGAGCTCACATGCAGCGCTCTTTTCAAAGTCTGATTCTCTCGAGCTGGCTGGCTCACTCGACCTGCACAGAAACAGTTGAGTATGGCTGATAAGGAGGCAAGTTCGCCGGAAGAAGCCGTTCAGGCTCAGTCTCAAATTGATGAGGCACCTGAATACTCGGCCTTCTCGCGCGTGCAGAAGAATTACATCATTTCCTTGGCGGCGTTTGCAGGATGGTTCTCATCTGCCAGCAGCTTCATATATTTTCCAGCCATACCGGCGTTAGCCCAAGACCTGGGCGAAAGCATCGCGAGAATCAACCTCACAGTCACCTCGTACCTTATTGTATCGGGTCTATTCCCTTCCATCACGGGAAATGCGGCAGATCGCTTCGGGAGGCGGCCCGTGTTTCTCGTGGCGTTGACAGTCTATCTACTATCGAATGTCGGTCTAGCCCTGCAGTCCGATTTCCGACTTCTGTTCTTCTTGCGGATGCTGCAGAGTGCAGCCATTTCAGGAACGTTTTCCATTACGTACGGTGTCTTGAGCGACCTCTTCTCACCTGCTGAGAGGGGCGGATACGCTGGCCTCGTCTCATTTTTGTACATAAATACCAGTTCTGAGTTGACCGTCACCACCCTCTTCCCAAGGGTTCATTCCAGAATCGACCAGAAATCCCCATAGCGAAGGCAAAGCCTCGCAGCGCTGACTTCGTCATCAGTCTAAACACGCCGCCTAGTATTGGCCCCCTTCTGAGTGGCTTGCTGCTGTTGCGATGGTCATGGCGCTCCATATTCTGGTTCCTCTCCGCTGCTACGCCGTGTTGCCTACTACCAATGGCGTTGTTATTACCAGAAACCAACCGAAGCCTTGTTGGAAACGGAAGTATACAAGACCGTGGTTTCAATAGACCCCTGTTACCTTTTCTTCTCCCCGCGATGGGTGCGACGTCTATATGTCAGGCACCAGACAAGCAGAAGGATCAGAGATCTTCAATGAATCCACTTACGTCCATTAAGCTACTTGGGTCGCCTGGCACCGCTTTGTTGGTGGCGGCGTACGGCGTGGGCTATGCGACCTACTCGTGTCTGCAGGCGTCTCTGTCCTCGCTGTTCCTGGAAATTTACAAAGAACAAATTTCAAGCTTGGCCAGCGGGCTCATTTACATACCTTTCGGTGTTGCATGTGCTCTGTCCGCCTTCGCCACCGGGAAGCTACTCGACAGGAACTTCCGGGAGACAGCCGCCGAGTTAGGTGTCTCTGTCTTCAAGAACAGAGCTGACGACCTGTCCAATTTTCCTATCGAGAAAGCAAGACTCCGAAAGATAATACCGCTCGTTTGTGGCAGCGCCTTTCTCATCATCGCCTATGGTTGGCAACTTCAGGCAGGCGTGACCATGGCAGGCCCACTTGTGACACAGTTTTTCATTGGTCTGACCATTCAGACAATGTTCACGGCGTTGAGTACTTTACTCGTCGACGTAAACAGGGAATGTCCATCGACTGCACAAGCCGCCTGCAATCTTGTCCGGTGCGAAATGGCCGCTGGTTATCTTGCAGCGCTTGATCCACTGTTGCGAGCGACCGGGCCTGGTTGGACATTCCTGCTCTTAGCAGCCATTTTGCTTTCATCCTCGGCCATGCTCGGTGTTCTGCAACGGAAAGGCCTGCGATGGAGACGGAAAAGGTTGGACGCAGAGGCTGTACATGGAGCACACCAAAATTTAGGGCCTGTACCTAGGTAGATCGCCGGCCGAGGCGATGGAGCTTTGCAGTCGAAAATCATGCACTTGCTCCAATATGCACACTACTTGACAAAGGCCGAAGAATGAGTTCCGCCTTAGAGGGCGGGTTGAGCTGACTGATGATAGCACAGCCCTGTCCTGATTCGCAGTCCACGGGTTGGCTGCATGGAGTCCACACTGTCCTGTACACCTGGGCATGTCCTGCACCGGTCACCACTCTGAGCCGTGCTGTCGCTCCTACTTGCACAGCATGCTTGACATCTAGTAGGCCTGGCAGCTTGAGCCAAGCACTGTGACGTGTCGGCCTGTCTTGAGCACGTCTTTCCCAACCTCGGAACGTTGATAAGACTGAGCTGCGCAGACTTTGGATGGTTAAGACCATAGTGATATCAATCAGTATATATTTAAATGGCAACCGAGTCTGGCACGCTACTTGAGGCACCTGGAACACGCATACAGTGCAAGGCCACCCGCCAGGACATCTGGAAGCCATGACCTTAGAACGCACCGTATTGGATAGTCCCGAGCCAGTAACCTAGGGTAGCTGATAGAAAAGTTGAAAGGTAGATGAATGAAATATAAGATCTAAGCCTGAGCTTGATGGTGAGGACGCCAACCATGATGATAGTCTGCTGTCACGTATCCAAGCAGGGTACATTAAATAAAGCAAATTGTCTAGCCTTCCACGCTCTATCATTACGCGGGGGAAGCGTATATTTAAGTTACAATAGAGCTCTTCAATAAGGATAGATCTACTATTAAGTATACCCTAGTATGCTATATACCCCTTAAACAACCTACTAGTTATCTAATTAAGCATTATCGACTATTTATATTCTTTAAGTTCTTCTACTAAGCTAGACCTATAGCAAGTATCCTAGAATAATAAAATATAATATATCTTTTAGGATAAATATAGTAAGTTTTACTATATAAGAAGTTTACAAGAATATTCTAATTTACTTCTATAAACCTATTTATAGCTAGAAGCCTCTACTTAGTAAAAGGAGATATAGCGTTACGCTATACTTAATTTATTCCCGTGAAGGTTAAAGCTATCATAGTTTACGAGTAACCTAGTTTAATACTATTAAATACTAGATTTAAGTATTATTTAGTATATAATATAAGCTTTTAAATTAACTAAATTAATAATGTTAAAAAGCTACTATTACTTTATTTACTATATAAAATTAAATGTTAATTAGTAAGTTAAGTTCTTAGGTATAACTAAATACTATACTCTCGTAGACTACGTGTAGTTTCTAGCTCTACGTTTTAATATATATCCTAGATAACCTTGTTTTATAAAACTACCTTAAATTAATTAAATAAACTATTACTAAGATAACCTTAAGTAAAGTAACTATATTTTATTATCGAAATATATTGCTCTTAGCTTTACTATAAATATAAATAGAACTAAGAATAATTAAAAACGTTTATTTTTAGGCTACGGTAGATCTTTACTTTAAAGAAAATGTAATAATAATAAAGAAACCTAATATATTTTACAGATCTTAAAAAATCTTTAACTAAAATCTAAATATGTTTAGATTTAAAAAAAATATTACTTAAACTTACACATTCGTAAGTATTAAAGCTTAAGCCTTAAGATATTAATAGGTTAAAGGTTTTTAAAAGGAAGCTATAGCTAAATAAGACGAGAAAATACCTTATTTATAAGATAGTAGATAGTTAAATAAACGTAGTTAAAAATATAATTATAAGTCTTTTAATTTTATACTTAGAAAGATTAATTAAGTATTATAGGTTACTATTATAGAATTATAATAATAAGTAAAAAAAACTTTTAAATAGTTATGATTAAGAATAACAAAGAATAATAGTATGTGTAGTTTATTATGATAGCTTATTAATAACTTTAAAATATATATATAGTATATAAATCTAAGCTAAAATCTTTTTTATTATATATTTTTTAATAATTTAAGTAAATAACCTTTTATAATAACGTATATATTCATTAGGTATAATTACTAGGAAAAGGTCTAAGGAAGAGGTACTACTAGGTATAGTAAAGGTATAAAACTAATTCTTA
>MAVT02000387.1:14677-33615 GCA_001702395.2 Diaporthe helianthi | reverse complement strand
CTTTTAAAGCGTTGCTTAGCTAAACGAATATATTTATAGTTAAAGGGATTACTTACAATATAAGATGCTAAAAAGATAATTAAATTAAATATAAAAAGAAAGTAGCTAGCTAGTAAAATAAATAGGGGTGCTTAAAAAATAGTTTGCCCTAAACTAACTATTAGACGGTGTAATAACTGCGAAAAGCCTAAGTATATTGCGCAAATATATAAGGAAAATAAAGAATTATTTAATGTATTTAGTTTCAATTAGTTTTAATTAATTTTAATTAATGTAGTACTATAATTTAGGTTGTTATGCTAATAACATTAAAAAGTAGGCAACTTGTTGGGGTGAGCAACTCGTTGGTGTTTAACGTTAGTTCCTTTATATAGTAGTAACCTCGTAAAGACCTAGCGTTTAAAGAAGAAAAAACATAGTATTAAAAGCCCGTCTCTACGGGCACGTGGCCGCAGCCGTGTGCCGTATAGACGAGGCTAAGGAGCATCGCTCTTAACGGTATTATAGAGCTACTATATATTACTTTAGACATATATAAAATAGTAACGAAATCGACTAATCTTTGTATTACATAGTCCTTTTAGAACTAAATTAGCTTTTTATACCCTCTCTTTTATAAATGTTTTAATTATATTTGATCCCACCTTATATACCCTAGGGTAGCAGCACTTGCAATATTTAAAGCAGCTGCAAGGCCGGTTTCAAATGTTGTTTTACGTCCATCACTGTCATGAGCAAAACCTCTTTTGACTACCCTAGGGTACAAGTAAATACCAAGATATAAAGTCTTACTAGGAAATGGAATACCTCGACAAGCACCAGAACTGGCACGCACAGCGAGGCAGCGAGTCGCGACCAGAAGTACACCTGGGCATGATCAATCCTGGGGAGCACCTGCGCAGCCAGCAACCCCCCAGCCCGTCCGCACCATCCATGCCATGCCTAGTTCAAAATTCTGCGGCGGCTTCCCACTCAAGCGTCTTCGTCGTCGCTTTCGTCGAGTGTGCTATACCAGGGGGCGGGCCGTGGTGGAATAAGTCGCCTTCTGCGCACCTGGGGCTCGACTGGAGGGGCCGGCACTTCTGCCGGGGGAAAGCTATCAGCCAGGTAAGCCACATCTGCCCCGCTGCGTGGTTCCACCGTGTCAATGTGGAAAATGTGTCTTGGTCGCT
The DNA here is from genome assembly GCA_001702395.2 of Diaporthe helianthi. Taxonomy (NCBI): domain Eukaryota; kingdom Fungi; phylum Ascomycota; class Sordariomycetes; order Diaporthales; family Diaporthaceae; genus Diaporthe; species Diaporthe helianthi. Next base: position 32,443 of record MAVT02000387.1, on the reverse strand, counting down.
CGCCTCCTCTCCACTCAACATCGGTGTCGATGAGCAAATCTATATCTCTCTCGTGCCCTCTATCCTGAACATACGTCCCTCTCACACGCATCCCCTGGTACGAATTGCCGAGGGCTTGTGCATTGGTAAGTAAGTAGCTGCGAAGTATCCTCATAAAGTAAAAGGCGTCATTGATTCGTTGCAGTTGTTGACGGGGATCGGCTGCCGGTACCGTCACTCTAAAGAACATGTTTATGGTAAGGCGATCCCGCGGCGCTATTTTGATCATGTCGTTGATCCAGGGTCTGTAAAAGGCGTTTGTGAAATGTAGTACATTTGTTGGGTCCTGAGGATAATTAGCCATCTCCAGCTCTCACAGGGAAAGGAAAAAAAAAAAAAACAGAAAACAGAAAACATTCATCTGCCTCTGTTGAGACATGTATGATGCGTTCGTTGATCGGAGATGTGTGTACTCACAAAAACTCCGTCCGAGTGCCAATCCGGTGCCCGGTTTCCGAAGATGAGGCGTAAATGTCTCAAATTCGTCAAACCGTTCATTGCTGTCGCCAGATTACCCAGGCGGTCGACACCATCGGTCCACCGAATCCGGTAATCTCCTTTGTAGTTGACCGCCGCATGTGCCTCCATTGCTGGGCCCTCATTCTCGTTGTTCACCCGGCCTTCAGGGTCGGGACATCGCCACAAATCAAGTCCGATTTCACGGATGAAGGGCCTGCTGTGTTTCCTGTGCTTCAGAAAAGCCTCTGCAGCCAAAATAGAATGGAAACACCCCGGTTCAGCTCGAGTTCTGCTTTCGGGTCTCATCAAGGAGAAATGGAAGGGCTGAGCATAGAACATAGGGGCTACCTCTTGGTATATCTTTCTTGACGTTAGTAGCAGCCCCAGTCTGTTTGGATAATCTATGTCCTGAAGGTCTTCATCGTCCGCGATTGTCTCGTAGGTAAATGTCGCCGCCTCCCTCACCCAAGTATCAAGACGTCTCACATCATTAGGATCGAAAGGACGCTCGTCTGCCGGGAGCCTCATAGGGTCTATTCTGCGCCGTAAAGGCCGGTTCCGTGGCAGATAGTTACGCCGAAGCCGGGTATCGACCTGTTCAACTTCGTCCTGACGCAATCTGACGGCTCCGATAACCGTGAGTGGCCACAGGTCTTCCAGGTAATACTCATAGACCATGTCTCGAACTTCTCGCGGAAGTTTTTCAAAGACAACTCCAGTGGGAACAAAAGGTGTTGAAGGGGTGGCCTCGGGGAGGCCCTCCGGTGCGGGCTGCTCGGGTGCTGGGTCGTCTCCTCGTGTATGTGGCGGATCACCTTGGTGCTGCTGGTCATAGGGAGACGACTGCGCTGGGCCCGACAGCTGAGAGGCAGGCGCAGCGATTCGCTCCACGTAGGGAGGCCGGTCCGCGCAGGCACAATCGTCATGCCCGGCCTGGACCTTTCGAGCCTGCTTCACGAGGCCGGAAAGCTTCTTCAGCAGGGCTTTGTTGCTGTAGTCCTTTTTGGGGACATTGGCGTTGCAGGGCACGTTATTCGTAGAACACAAGCAGGGGTCACAGCTAAATCAAATGAATCAGTATTCGGTTATGTATTGGTATGGTTTGAAGTTGTGTTATGGCTTCAAATGTTCACCTACTCGCAGGACGGGTCCGGGCCGGGGTCTACTGAGCCGGTGTCGCGCGACTGTATGCTGTTTTCGAGCCTGTCAAGGCTTCGGACAACATTTTCGATGGAAGGAGGTCCCGTGTTACAAATACATACGTGCGACATGATGTCGGATCAAGACGTGGGGATTTGCTCAATTGCTTGTATTGTGAACATGGATGAAATGGGGGCAGATATGGAGCGCGGAGTGTTGAAGAGTAAGATAGAAATTCATGTGAGCGATGAAACTGATTTAATAATTCTGGACCTTTGTACGTACATGCAAGTTCTTTTACTACTGCCGGCACCGCTTGCGGTCGTCGCTGTCGATCGACAAGAAAACAAAGGACGCATCCGTCAATCCACAACCCGTCCCTGGAAACACACCCTAGAAACCACTGTTTAGATCAGACTTTTTATTTCCTTACTTCGGCCGAACTATCTGTTCAAAGCACCCCACCACTGGGGCAACACCAACCGGAACAATTTACATACTTTCCCTTTGGTGAAAGGAGCTTCCACGTCGCAGCTTGAGACTCCGCTGAATTATACCATATCCGCGCAAGCATCCTCGCTGTCAGTCTCATAATAACCACGAGAGATTGAATGAGGACGGTGGTAAGCGGCAGGGCTTATGTTGATGATCGACAGCTTACCAGTAGATGGGTTGATGCTCACCTCGCCTACGTGCCATGGCCCGTGAATTCCTCGCATCTTTCGAGCCTCGTCCCAGGTATCGTGAAGAAGTGGAGAAAGATTGCTTTGAGACTCACGGTTAATAAAAGGCCTCATATCTGGCGGGCTGGCAGCGGGTGCAGAAGACAGCAGCTCTAGGAGACGAGTGAGATCGGGCAATTGAGAGGCTGGGCCGTGTGCCAACCTGCTCAGTTCTGGCTCGACTGTCCCTTCTAGGTATTGTTTAAGTTCGCTCTCCGAGCCAAAGCTGGTTCCAGTGTTGAGCAAATCGCAAACATCACGCCAGATCCGACGTATGTCGGCGACTAGGCCAGAGTGTTCGCCTGCTCTTGCGCCGCCACATGTTGACCTTCCAAAATCGCCCAAGAAGAACCGCGGTCCCGTAGAAGTGTCCTCATCCCAGTGCAAGAAGACGTTGCCCCAGTGTAGGTCTCCATGGAAGACAAACGAGGGCTTTATTGAATACATAAAGTTGAGAGCTTGACTGAGATCTTGAACCATGGTCAAGATCAACAACGGCGGAGTTGCAACATCGCTAGTCTCGCACGCGCGCCACAGATCTTCCAGCGTGCCTCCGTTGTAGAAGTTGAAATATTTGATGCGGTGATAAAGTGGCTGCTGGCCGCCTCGCCTCTGTGGTGTTGGCAGCTCGTCGGCTGATTGCAGATACGATATATTTGGCTGCACGCCTGCTTCTCGAGCCCGCGACTGTAGTAAAAACAGGATTCTCTCAGGGTCTTGTTCCTCTTGTTTCTGCTCCTCATTTAACAGCCGCCTCTCCACTTTACGGACGACCAACTCACCTGTTTGCACATGACGGACGAGCTGTGCGCTCGCGTCTGCTCCACTTCCTAGGACTTTTATGAACAGGTACTGATCTGCTCCGTCCGTGAGAATATGGCCGTACTTCATCCCATCAGATTCCATCGTTCGAGGGTCTCTCGTTGCGAAGTACTGTGCTCTGGCGCGGTGCAACTGGATGCTCGTGGTGATACTGCTTGTGGAAATAAGAGCCTCGGAGCAATTTGACATGCGATCATCAGCATCGTGCAATGTGAAAAACTGCAGAATAGCAATAAATTTATAGGAAACGGTGTAGCAGGTGAATTGTCTAGTTACAAAGCCATTGTAGTAGGCATTGTTAAAGAATGACAGCAACCATTGACAAAAGTACAATGTCACAAGCCGTGTGAGCGCGCCTGTAAGACAATGAATCTACTTGGAGTGCACACGTGTTGATGGACCAGGACTGATTGTGTCGACAAATTCCTCGAAAAAGGCTACGTGCAATGGCCAGTATGGATGGAGCACACATTTGCGTAACGACTTCTCCGCATCTTTAGGTCCCTCGTGCGGCTGTCGGACTCTGGAAGATACTCGGAGTTTTCTATTCTATCTCGCAAACATCGCCGTGTCTCAAGAATTTGCTCGACAGAAGGAGCTGCCAGTGGTCCTCCAGGGCTTGAAGAGCAATGCAAGGTTGTTAGACCGATATTTCTGTCATACGAGTTGACATCTCAACGTAAAGATCACATCCACAATGGCCGTCTACACGAAGCCTGGCACCTGGGCGACCGCTATCACGGGTCCAAATCTGCACCATGTTCCAAGGGTTCTTGACCGACCCGCAAGTAAACAATGTCTAATACCTTTGAGTTCATTGGCACATAACCACAAGTTCGAAGAGATACGATTAATGGACGCTCTTCTCACCCTCAAATCGATAGTCTCTGGAACCATTCCTCTCAGCACATAACATTTGAAATTGATGAAAGATGTTAACTTCTGAGAACTGCGGCTCGGATGCTAAGCCGTTTACAGAGGTAATTGTTCAGCAAAGCTGTAGACGTAGAAAGCCATTTCCTCATTCTACTTTTGCAACCGGCCAGTTTGCTGCCATGCACCACGTCTGCACACCCACCATATCTTTCTCGCTCAGTCCACCTTCTACCCTCATCCTATCAGTCGGATAGCTCACGAGCACTTTGACGACCCGAAACCCAAAATACCCATAAACATCTCTTGCCCTCTCATTACCCGCCACCAGCCAAAGCGGCTCCCCTTTCCTTCGCGCCTCTGCAACAAATGGTTCAAGAACAGCCCTGACCGCCCCTTTATCGACCCGCTCGGGGTCCCTCGCCATCAGACTTGAATTCCAGTACTGCCGCGACTCCCCGAAGAGTTCCCGCCTGGCCTCCTCCTCCTCTTTTAAGAACTTCGCAAAGATCGGTCTATCCCGAGAAATTTCCTCGAGCTCCTCCTCAGTGCGGTCTGGCGCGGTACTCCCGGGTGGTTGCCAGCATGCCACGGCTGCAAACCCGGCAGACTCGACGATGAATGCACCCGCGGCGACCTTGCTTCTGACGCGTTTTATACTAGCTTCGTACTGCTGATCGACCGTAAAAGGCGTTGTTGGCCCAGTCTTCTCCCACTGGAAAAGGATATTTAAAGGGTCATGTATTGTGGCACGTGCGGAGATCTCTGATATACGGTGCTGATACTCCGGGGAGGTGCCTATGGTTGTAGGGGCGTGGTTTTCAGTCGCAGGTATGTGACTGTCCGATGATGAAGGCGTGGGAACAGAAATGCTCGGGCCGTCAAGGGTTGTTGCTTCCATGTTCGCTGTCGATTTCCCGGGCTTGTGTAATACTCAAAAAAGATTAATAGGATTTTGTCTTGCATGTGTGCAACGACAGTCTATGCTGTTACACAAGGGAGTGGGACAAGCCTTTTTATTGTCTCCTGGAGATGCACCTCTTGTTGTCGCCGGGGATTGACTCATCTTCAGTTAGGTATGGCTTTCTGGGCTAGACCTGAATAGGGAGGTGGTAGCCAAACTTGGCGGCCATGCACAGGGATTCCCGAGCGCCGCTTCGTGGCTCAGAAATCGGCTTGAAGAATTTGGTGGGCGAGTAAGTACTTTGAAACAGAGACCCCCTGGCAGAGGCAACTTAGAAACTTGCTCGATCCTGCGAACTCCTTCCCCCATATTTGATAAGTAAACCCTTGGGGAAGCTTCATTGAGCTCAACAACATACATTCAGAAAAGGCTGCCTGCTTCACTTGACTTACTGGAAGAATTCCCCAAGAGTCAAGACTTTTAGCTAGCTGTATGTGACTCTAGGGAAGGTCACTTGACACTGTATTCCAATGAAAGTCGATGGATGTCCCTGAAAACCAACACAACTCTGGAAGCCGTCGGAGCTCATCGAAGAGCTGTATAAGGTCAACAATGGCCGCATCCATCTTCTTGTTAATGTCATAATTTTGAGCACGTCAATCTAATTCAGCAATGCGAGCCCTGCTATGCTGCATGTATCCTTCGAGACTTTTTCCAGTTCTAGGACAAGGTGTCTGTGTTTTCCAAGTTGCTCACGTGGCGAAATAAGTGCTCCAAGGACTTCGGCTTGGCTCCATTCCATTCTTTCTGGATGTCTTGAAAAGTCTCGTCTATCAACAGTTACAGATTATTCGTCTCGCTTCGACCTTGTATACTGTTGTATATTTTTTTCTCAGAGCGTATACCAACAATGATGACTGGAACGCCACCAAATTCAAGCCCAGGGAACTTTTTGTCCGAGTCACTGACTCGGCGATTGAAGATATTTGAGCACAGCCTCAAGTGTGTTTGTTCATGAGACCCTCAAGGATCAAGAACGATCGTGGACCAAGAACAAATGGCCCAGCGTGCAAAGGACAACATTACCACATGCGGTAAAGCCGCTCTCCCAACTGTGGCTGGGCTCGCTGGTCTTTGAGAGACACGGCTGTTGACAAAGTCGTTTGCTACCTTTGCTCCCAAGAGTGTGAACTTGAACCCGAGTTTTTGGCCAGCCAAGTGTATGTGTTGGAGAGGGACTGCCATATCCTGTAAACCAACTTCAACCTAGCAAAAGACTGGCCATGCCCTTTGGCCAGGCCATAAAGACTGACCTGTGGATCGAGTGCGTATGGTGCTGGTCCCTGGAAATCTACTGGCACGGAGAATACCTGCGAGATCTTGTTCGGAATGCTCGATTCATTGTTCTGCGGCTCTTTCTTTCCCCTGCAATACCTGAACTTGGAGCTGTACGTCGGGGGAGAAAGTATTGTCATCATCATGAGGAAGAAGAGAATGACTAATAAATTCAACGTAACTTTCCGCCTGGTACGAAAGTGCCTACGCGCCGCCGACATCTTCATCAGCTCCCCCAGCGATTCTCGGGAATTTGTGTCTCGCGGAATGAAACACGATGTAGTAATTTACATCCCTCTCGTGCTTACCAACCGAGCCTCCTTTGATACATCTGTGGGCATCACATGTGAGAAGCGGGAAGAAGCTGCAACACGCGGCCCGGCGCCGAGGAAGCGACGACAGAAAACGGTCAACATGAACCACAAGATTCTGGGTCCGGGTGTGGGGCTTTCCCTGCTCGAGGTCACATAAAACCCCCCTAAACGGTTGGATAACGACAGTCAGTACGTTTACTACAACTGTGGACGTTGTGGGACCATTGCTCTTAAATCATAGTCTTCGTGGCCATTACAACCCAAGCTGTTTACCAAGTACCACAGTAGCCCAAAACCGGCCCAGCGCTACGCAGCACCATAGCACTAGGCGATGGCAACGAGTTAGTTGTATATTCGACAAGTCAGCGACAGTAAACACGCTGTATACACAAAGATGACTCGATCTGTCATATCCTTTATCCACCAAGATGATACATATGTAATGGAATGGCCCAGGATGTCAATGATGGCCGCCCTGACACATTCTGGCCGATACCTTGACGGATGGATGGTCACGAGCGGTGGGCATTCACAAGAGTGTTCAAGTTAGCCATTAGCCATTACAAATTGTCAAGTGCTTAGGGGTAAGCTTGTTTCAATACAGTACGCCGCCGGCACGAGATATGACCATCGATCGACCTACAGGTAGCTCAAGTGCGTGCTTACCTACTAAGTAGGTATGTCAGGCTGCACGTGCTGTATCTCATTCGCATTGGAGGGGTTGGGGGGGGGGGCAGAACCTCCGCTTGCAACTCTAGAGCTCTACTAACGGTCCTCTACCTCTAAGTTCAAATCTTTCCAAGGAAAGGTTTGTCAACTGATTAAAAACTTGGAGGCGGTCGCAGATCCAACTATATTTGAGCCCGCCTAGCCTAGTTCACCCATCCTCCAAGCCTGGGGGCGAGCTCAGGTGTGCAATGTCATTATTATGCCTGCAGCTCGACCAGCCAAGTTTTTATTATTTTCTTTTCTTTTGAAGTACGTACCATCAAGCAATAGAAATTTCACATTTCTTGCTGATTTTCGCTTTTCAAAGTGATGTTTAGAGTATTACAATATGTATACATACCTTCCTAGGTCTATAGGTAGGGATGTAGCCTGTTCCTCCTCAAGTTATTGTGGCAGAGTGTGGATTTTAAAGAGTACCTAGGTACATCATAGACCTACGCAGATGCTCCAGCGCTTGAGATACTCTCGCACTGTCCTATAGGGCTGCCACTCATCGTTCAACATGTGTGTTAATACAAGAATCATGCATGCGTGGTCTCAGTACATGTGCTCGTGGTTTCAAGCTTCAAACTCAACGAGTCCCATAAATTGACACCGAATCTAAGTCTTGATTGTCCCAACGAGAGTCAGAGATTACAAAATACAACACGCTCAAGGCTCGTCGTGAAAGTCATCTGCGCCGCCCGCATGTGGCTCGAATGTGCTCCCCTGCTCGCCATTCCCAGCCATATCGAACGGATTCCTCCCCAGCACGAGATCCAGGATTCCAGCAAAAGCAGCGCCCCCCAGCAACAACGTGCAAAGGCCCAGCACGTCGGTCCAAAACCAGCCGCAGTCACCGTTGATTGCGACCCATGCCGGAAAGGCGATGAAGCCGTAGATGGCGCCGGCCGACATCGGCGTCAGCAGGAGAACGGCAAGCGACCGGAAGCCGGTGAGCCAGTGGCGCCAGCGGTGTGCAAGCGCAGTCGCCAGGAAGACGCCGACGGAGTTTGGCGCCATCCACCACCAGGGGAACATGTTGAGCACAATCAGGGGCTGGTTTCCGTAGTAATGAAACACGCCCATCGGCAGCAGGATCTCCTCGACAAGCATATCTGAAAGCATCATGACGCCGAGGAACAGCCAGAGCGTCTTGGTCGTCGCCTTGTTGTGCAGCAGCTGCAGGTTAACCTGCATCAGCGAGCCGTACCCGAACCAGATGGGGATCCAAGGGGGCATCTCGCGGCCGAGAACGAGGAAGGAGGCGTTCTCGGCGGGCCAGGGGTAGTAGATGCCGCCCAGCACGTCGAAGAAGGTCTCGGGGAAGGCGATCACGGCGCCGCTGAGCGGGAGGAGGAGCGGCAGGAGAGTGCGTGTGCGGCGGGCGTCACGTGCGCCGAGCAGCACGGCCGTGAGGCCAATCGCCGTCATGACGGTCATGCAGATGATGTTGTTTGTTCGCGAGTAGGGCAGGTTGGTCGGCGGGCGTGGAAGGTGGAAGATGGGGTCGACGTCGAAATCGAGCCCGCCTTTGGCAGGCCGCTCGTGCAGCGCCGAGCCCACGAAGGCGAGGACCGTCAGGCAGAGCGCTGTGCACCATGGTGCGAGGCGGCAGGCCGTCGGAGATTTGAGAGGACCCATTTGGTGTTCTGCTCAAGAGGGGAAGGGTGATTGTTATGGATGGTTTGCAGGCTCCCACATGTCAACAACATATGAGGTTGGGGCTGCATACATACTGCTTTTATATATAAATTTTCCTGAAGTCGGCCAAACAACGATCCGTGGTCCCGATCCACCGCCGATGCGTGTTCCAATGGATATCATCCACATTTTTCCACGTGGATAACAAGCCAACGTCTCGTTCGAGATCGCCCGGTCCGCCCTGACAGATTTTGACAGCATGGAAACTTGAAGCGGATGTCCAGATCCGCGCTACTCAAGTGCACAATACCGGCTTCGGGGGGAGAAACCTGCCGACGGGACTGTGCGGCGGAGCTGCTGTACACAGCCTCCGTTCATTAGTTGACGACCTCACCTCAGGCCTATGACTCGCCAGCAGAACATCCAGCATCACATCAACGCCTTAACTTCTGAAACTGATTCTCTGTGTGGCCTTCTCCCACTTCATACATGGAAAAAGCTCGCTGACAGCCGTGCCGTGCCGTTCCTTCCAGGTTCGGAGCTCGCTAAGTCGCGTTCGTTCGAGATTTCGTTCAAGGAAACCCCCAAGGCAGGTAGGTCTAGGGATATGGCGCCCTTGCAGTCTCTGCCCGGCTGAAAGCCCATCGAGGGATTCGAGGCTGCCAACAAGGACGACGTGCCACTGGCCAACAAGCATATGCTGTCGAAATTCATGTTTCGGCAGGACCAATCTGACTGATGAGGTAGGCTTTCCAGGCCAAGTAGGTTGTGCTTAAGGAGGGTCCATTCACCATCAAGGACCCTCGGTGAGGTCAACTGGTCTGGGCCTGCAATGTGGCCCATGTGCACAGACAGCTTAGCTTGTCTTTGTCGAAACCTTTGTTGTTTGCCAGAATAGGTGGGCAGGCCGTGAAAAGGTGGCAGAGTTTGTGCAGGTGTGACCAGTTCACGCTCTGCTGACTAAGCAGTATTGCGGCTACTTCAATAATGAGAGAGTCAGAGAGACCGCCCTTTGACCTGAAGCAAGTACCAGGTAGGTAGGTACCTAGAGACCTGGGTACTTAAGTATGGTATGCTGGGTGGAAAGATTTCATCCTGTATTACCTTTTTGTCTAGCAGTCAAAGCCAGCAGCAGCCTGACGGCATTGCTCATCCATAACTCCACAAGTCCATGGTCCTGTTTTGTTTGCACAACTTTCTTGATCCCATCACCGAAGCAAAGAACTTAGAACTCTTCAAGGACCTGAAACCAGAGCAAGTACCATCCACTGCAGCACAGCCAGCCCAACATGGTCCCTCCACCACCTCCACCAGCAGACTTCACATTAGAACCATCCCTGTCAGCTTACAATGTTCTCATCCACGACTACCTCTACAGCCTGAACGAAACGAGCGCCACACCAAAGCTACAAGGCCTAGCCACCGGCGCCGTCATCTTCAGCACCCACCACCCAGCAGACCAGCCCGACCGGGTCCTCCTGGTCCAGCGCGCACCGCACGACTCCATGCCCAACAGGTGGGAGGTCCCCGGCGGCGCCGTCGACGAGAACGAGACGGTATTCGGCGGGCTGGCGCGCGAGGTGTGGGAGGAGAGCGGGCTCGAGGTCCGGCGCTTCGTCGCCTGCGTCACCTCCAACGGGCACGGCACGGGCGAGGGCCGCCGGGGTGCGGGCGACGTGTTCCGCACCACGCGCGGCAGGTTCATCTTCAAGCTTACCTTTGTCGTCGAGGTCAGGGACTCTTCTGCTGTGAAGCTTGACCCGGATGAGCACCAGGATTATGTCTGGGCTACGGAGGAGGAGTGCCGGGCCAAGGTGGTTGAGAGGTCTAAGGAGGGGAAGGGACCTACGACGCTGGTTTTTACGACTTCTGCCCAGGAGGAGTCTATCATGAGGGCTTTTGAGATTCGTAGAAGAGATCGGGGGCAGTGAGTTGTGCTCGTACAGGAAGACACCATCTTAGATGAGTAGATCAAGATTTTGTGGCTGGTGGTACCGCAGTCACATTTGGGTTTATCGAGAACATTGCGCCTAGCGGACGATAACTACATAGAGGAGGAATGGTGCGAAAACATAGCTTGATCAGGTCTGATGCAGCCAAACTGGTTCATTGGTACTGGAATAAACACAGGCAGGGCAACACACTCCATCGCTATTGTGCGCATGGCATGACTTACATCCGGCTAGTTAGCTTTTAGTGGGAAAATGCCCATGGTGAAGAGCTTTTAGTATGGAAACAATGAGGCCTGAATAGGAGTCACGTTGTAGGAAGTATGCCAGGTGGCTTGTACAACATTCTAGGACAGCTGATAAAAATTCGCAGCACCCCTCAATCCTACATGAGACTTCAGGACGACCTGTAGAGAGTCTAGACGGTTGGTCAACTGATACGTTCTAGGACATTGTAACAAAAGCCCGGATGGGGGTCCACACTTAACACGTACGGAAATTATCGGGAAAAATTGAGCCTAAGGTGTCAACTCTGTCTCGAACTACAACAGAAACTAGATGCTTGAATTAACTTACGGCTGCTAGGTGCGGTCGTTGTGGTCTCTTGCCACGGTGGACCGAGCATACCGAGGCAAGAACAACTTGCACAAGCAAGACTCCAAGGCTTGGATGGTGACCGACAAATTGCCGAAGTGTGTCACGGGAGTCAGGTTTTACAAGATTGTGCACCTGTGAAGACATCCGGACTACCCCTGATGAAAACGAAGTCTCATCCTACCGTTATTTTGAATTTAAAATCAGTTGGTGAACAGACCATGGAGCACACGGGGTATAGAAAGAGGTTCTTCGTGCATCGGCGCAAACGTTGTGATGTAGACAAGCTTCGGAAAAGTGGTTACCGGTTTGACTTGAGGCTGAGCACACTTGAGGCGCCTCATGATATCGGGATATGGACACAGGCGGTCAGGGCGAAGAGGCTCGCCCATTCTGAGTTGAAAAATATCCACATGTGCACTAAATCGGAACTGAATTCAGCCATGGAGATAACCTTCAGTTTAAGTGACATCTTTCTTAACACATGCAGTCGGCCGACCATAAGGCCGTGGGTTAGATTAGAGTCGAGAAGAGGATGACGGATCTTGTAGCAGGATGACCACTTTTAATACAATCTTGGCAGACGATACAAGGGCTCCTCTCCAGATGTCACCCACCTGGGCAGAGTTGAGGGATTGTCAATCTTTCACCACCTGCTTCCACCCAGTGACAACGATGGGGATGTGCGTATAAAGTTTTGAATTGTACCTACTTCCCCGAAGATTAGCAGCACTGCTTTCTCATTACCAAAAAAAAAAAAAAGACTGATTAAATTCGTCCTCACGCGCTTTTAAAATTGAGGACGACGAAGCGCTCGACATGGCGGAGGATGGCACACCGCCCCCTGACGTATCAATAAAAAGCGGCAATCTAGTCAGTGTAACTGCTAAGCCGGTAGGTAATGTTTCGTGATAGACATTTTGGCCCAACTGTCAAGATTAGCCATAGTGGTTGACGAACTGGCTGGTGCATTTAACCGCACTCCGCAACAGCAGAATGAATATCTAGAAGAGAGCATCACCCACAACTCCGAGTCCCTTTTTAACTTTGAATAATGTGAAAGAACCCAACGTCCATCTAGATTACCAAAGACACCTCATTTTTAGTTACCGTCGAAAGACCATCCTTACACCTCGCAAAATGTTCCAATCAACAACAACTCTGCTGGGAAGGTTGTCCCTAATTCTCGCTGCATCAACCCAGGGCTTCGCAGCAGCAGCAGCAGCATTTCTCAACTCCCGCCAGGCGGCCCCGACAGAAATTGCGAGGCAAGCCTCACTCGAGAACATTGCAGTTCGCCCGAATGGCCAACTCCTCGTGACCAACATGAACAGTCCCAACCTGTACGCCGTCGACCCGGTCACCAAGAAGGTGTCGACGGCCGTCGCCGTCAGCGGGGCATCCGGCATGAGCGGGATCGGCGAGATCGCGCCGGACGTCTTCGTCGTCATCGGCGGGTCTCCCCAGGGCACGGCCGTGCACAAGATCGACTTCACGAGCGGGACTACAGCCCAGGCGACGCTGATCAAGAAGATCGCGGACGCCAAGAATATGAACGGTCTGGCTGTGTTCAACAACGACACGGTCCTGCTTGCGGACGCGGGCAAGGGCAACGTCGTCAAGCTGACCGTTTCGACTGGTGAATCTTCCGTCGCCATCAGCGACCCGACCATGGCCCCCAGTGGCCCCATCGGATTTGGCATTGACGGGCTCAAGTACGACAGCAGCACCGGCACTGTGTGGTACACGAACATATTCAAGAACAGCTTCCACAAGGTGTCGGTCGACACGGCGTCCAAGCCAACCGGCGCGGTCTCCACGCTCTGGTCGAACCTGATGGGCGACGACCTCTGCTTCGGGAACAACGGCAAGCTCTACATTACCACCAACAGTGGGGCTAATCAAGTTGTTGAGTTTGATGCTGCCGGTTCTGCGAGCACCAAACCTGTCGTGGTTGCGAAGCTGAATGCGCCAACGGCTTGCGCTGCTGGGCGTGGCGAAACAGACAAGAACGTGGTTTATGTTACCAATGGTCAAGGTGTATATGCCTTTACTGTCAAATGATGATCATGTGTGAGAGTAGTGGCTTTATCTGTTTCTGTTGCCTCCACTTGGAGCGAGCAGCATCAATATTGCACATGCCATAGGCACAATACACTTTGAATGCCATTCCAATATCTGACATATCCCATGTAAATCAGAAACTCAAATGCAAAGATGTGGTACCAACCTGTAATTGGTTTTAAAGAAAAATGGAAGCTCATTTATATGAGGTGATAGTCTCAATTATTTACCTAGATATGGTCAAGTGAGGAGTGCTTTTGGTATTTGTTTGCACTGCAGTAATGATGCGAGCTGTCAGATCAAGAGGGAAGGCTCATGGGACAAATGTGATTGACGTGGTAAGATCAAACATATGTGTATCTCCTGTAGGATGGACAGCGGTTCTTGCCCTGAAGCTGTGACGTTGTACTGCCCATTGCTGCTGACTAAGTATGGTGTGCCCCGCAGACAAAGACGCGGTGCAGGGGGGTTGTTTAGTTTAGCGAGACGCGACTTGACTTGACTTGGGAAAGGCACCCATTATTCCACATCCACCTGGTCGATTCCAAATCCGTTGCTCAGCCAATCCCTACCCAACCCATGCCTCTGCACGGGTAACAATTCCAATTCAACTTGTCCAAGGCCATGGAGTCACCTCCAGCATCCTCAGGCCATGGCAATGAGGCCTTTGACCACTCCCACCCCTTCTCAGGCGTCGTCGTCTGCTGCACAAGCATCCCCACCGACCTGCGTGTAAGGCCCCATTGCAAAGGCGCATTGTTTGTGTCCTTGTTGACTCCACCCTGCCGACTAAGCTGACCATGTTGGCCTTGTCCACCTCAAGGCAACAATAGGACAAAAGACACAGGAGCTTGGCGGCATCCACAAGTACGACCTGACACCCGATGTCACCCACCTCATCGTCGGCGAATATGATACCCCCAAGTACAGACATGTCGCCAAGGAACGCCCCGACATCAAGGCCATGGCCGTTGGCTGGGTCGATGCCGTACGGAATCTCTGGGTCAAGGACGAGCAGATCAACTTCAGAGCCTTGGAGGAAGAGTGGTGTCTGAAAGCATTCGAGACGGGAGGTGGTGCAATGGACGACAATCAAGAGGTTGGGCCCAGAACATCTCTGATCTGCTGCTTGACGGGCTTCGACGACCGTACGTTGCTCCTGCGGCTGTTTACCCCTGGCTGGTAGACGACCAAGGCTAACTCTTGACCCCAGAGGACGAGCGCCAGCGGATAATCGACAAGATCAAATTACACGGCGGCAGATATACAGGCGACCTCAGCAAACTGGTCACGCATCTCATTGCCCGCCAGCCAGCAGGGAAGAAGTACCTTGCCGCCAGGAATTGGGGCCTCCACGTCGTGCACATCAGTTGGGTTCACGAATGTATTGAGCGTGGCATGATCCTCGACGAGAAGGCATTCGATCCCCTGCTCCCCGAGGAAGAGCGTGGTGTCGGGGCCTGGAACAGACAGGCGAGTGCGAACCGTCGGATATCCCTGGGCAAGCGACAGAGAGAGGCGGCGGCAAAGCAAGAGCAAGGACGGCGCAAGCTGAGAAAGACGGCGAGCATGAAGCTGAACAGCCAGAGGGACAACATGTGGGGCGAGATCCTGGGCCAGCCTTCCGTCGAACAGTCCGCCTCGCACCAGACCGACGAGGCCACCCAGCCGTTGCCGAGCGGCTCTGGCCTGCGATCCAATGCGTCTATGTCACGCGTCAGCGAGTCGGCTGACATGAGCCGCTCGCATTCCTCGGTCGGCAACACAGAAAACAGGGGTGACATGACCTTCGCCTCCTGCTGTCTGTACGCCTTTGGGTTCCCGCCGCGACAGACCGACGTTCTCGTCAACGCAGTCTCGTCTTTGGGAGGCTTCGTGGTTGGGTCCGTGGCAGATATCACCAAACCGGAGGGAATGATCCGTCGCTTTGTCATAGTGCCTCAAAGCGCCGATCAGAAGTCTATTCCACTGCTACCAGATGGGGTGGACCTCATCACGGAATGTTTCATCGAGCGGTGTCTACATAGGAAGGCCCTGTTGGACCCAAGGGACCATGTCATTGGCAGACCGTTCCCAGTCTTTCCCATTGAGGGCTTTGAGAAGCTCTCCATATGCACTGCTGGCTTCACCGACGTCGATCTCCTGCAAGTTGACAAGACCATCCGCCAGCTAGGGGCACGCTTTCAGGAACGCTTCAACGCTGAGGTTTCACTGCTGCTATGCGCCTCGTTGGGCGCTGTGCGGAAACAGAAGCTTGACATGGCTCTGCACTGGAAAGTCCCCATCATCAAGGCGGAATGGCTGTGGGCGTGCATATCCCAGGGCAAAAGGCTCTCAACGAAGCCATTCCTCTTCCCTGAGTTGAAAGAAAAGGCCACTTCGATGGAGAAGGTCCCAATATCAAAATCGCTAAACAGATCAAAGTCAACTTCTGACATGTCAAGGAAGTTGACTCCAAAGTTACTACCACAACGGACAGAGAAGCGAGGTAGAGCCAGCCTCCCGGGCCCAGACATGTCAGCTTTTGACCCCACGCCACTCGTATCCACCGAACCTCCCCTATCTCGTGCCAAAACGCCATCAAGGCAAGATTCCAACGCTACCACAGTGTTTGAGACTGCTCCTACAAATCAGCCCATGGACCAGCCAGGGCCCGAGTGGCCCGAGGCACGTCCAGGATCCAGAAACGAACATCGTCCTCTCGGCGAGAAGTCAGCAAGCGAACTGAACAGGCCATCGGCCAAAGATGCCCCTCAGTCCCCGACGCGCAAGCCTCTGGCACGCGTTCGGAGCGAAGTGTGCGACTCAGAAGCAGGCGACGACGACGACGAAGGACTCGACGCGCCCAACGACGATGACACGACCCCGAAACCAGATGCCCAGCCAGAGCCGAATCCGGACGCGGATTCCGCTGCTGCTGCTGCTGCTGCCGAGGAGGCCAAGGAGGCCGAGGAGCAGAAGGCACGACGCGAGAAGGCGGAGAAGGAGGAAGCGGAGCGCCTGGCCCTCTCTTCCAGGCTGACCTCACTGCTCGGTGGCGGCGCCGCCGCTGCTACCGAGAACACCACCAACGACAACACGAACAGCAACAGCGATCCCGCAGCCGCGACAGCCGTGGGCAAGGATGACGCGAGGCCTGCTTCTAGGCGAAAACGGCGAGACGTCATCGGGCGGGCGATAAGCAACGTCTCGGTCGCGTCGACGGGTAGCGCCGACTCGTCCGCCGCCGGAGGGACGGCGCTGAGCAAGTCGGCGGCCACCATCGGCGAGGGCTCGTCGCAAGAGGGCGAGAGCGGGACTGTGGCGCCCGCGCCCGCGCCCAGCACGCAGGTTGAGTATGACGACCCGCACGCTAAGATCAGCAGGGAGCGACTTGTGAGCAAGATGCTTCGGGGCGGTCGGGGCCAAGAAGAAGAAGGTGGCCGTGGCCGTGGCGGTGACGGCGTCGCGGCTGCTGCTGCGAGTGCCGGCGACAATAAGGTGAAGCCTGCGCCGGCGGCGGTGGGGCGGGCTTTTGGGGGCCGAAGCATGCGGCCGAGGTGATGATTGATGATGAGGAGTTTCGAGAGTGGTCCTCTGTGCGATGAATAGCGGCTGTGATGGCGAGTCGGATGTCCTCCTGGTTTTTTGCTCCCACGGCTTATTTTTGCTCATGTCGATGATGATGATAAATGTTTTCTGTCTGCTCTTGGTGTTGGGGATATACCACAATGCACACATGTGTAGTTCTTTGGCGGCGGCGTGGCGGCGTGGCTTCTTGTTGTTTCCTGGAGTCTCTGGTGTACGGTGGCTAGGCTGGGCTGGGCTGAGCTAGGTAGTTTGGGAATACATACCTACCTAGGTGTAGTCCATAATGCATGTCCCTTGAATGACCATGGGCCTGTAGAGAAGGTGGCATCTTCATGCACAGGCTAAACCCTCTTGTCATTTCGTCATGCTCGTGGCACGAATATCGTTTGCACATTTGGACAGCTCGGGCAACCGTATTGTATGGAGTACCACATGAGTTTCCCTTATCAACCATGGCATTGAACTGTCTGTTACCACGTTCTAAGACAGCTACCCTAGGTCCCCGAGTTGTCTGAGGCTTGTCTGGACAGGTCTTGCGTGTCAGGTTCATCTTTCCAAAACAAGGTTGGGGGGTGATGGACGACCAGGGTTCGATCGTCGTCGTCCTTGGGTGAATAAAAATAAATTCT
>MAVT02000387.1:0-14655 GCA_001702395.2 Diaporthe helianthi | reverse complement strand
CCCCCCCCGCCCCCTTTTCTTTTGGGTAGTTTTTTTTTGTGCTTGGTCTTTGGTTGCATGGGGTTGATTACCTACTTAGGTAGAGAGATATGTCAATACCTAGGTGACTTGTGCAAAACTGCTGCGTCCGAGATTACGCCCTGACCGATCCTGCCCCACGTCTACAGGTGTCACAGCACAAGTCAAGCCTATCGCACTAGATGACACCTCTAAAAGAGGAACGTTGTATTACCGAGAGTAATACCGTGGCTTACACTTATATACATACCGTGACACCACGGCTGCAGTCCTCGTGCCATTTTATTTTCGTGATGAATGATATGATCCGCCCTTAGGTACGAGGACCAAATGTTGCGAATATATCAGCCTCGGGTGGGCCAACGGCATACATAGCACATATCAACGATGTATCGAGAACCTATCTCCAGGGGTGGTACCGCATGTATATACGATCACAAATGTTGGCAAGGCGTCCGGCCAGTCTTGGCCGTGAGAAACGTTGGTTGCTGAATGCGAGCCACTTGGGGATATGTCGAGTTTATCCGCAGATAAACAGCAGATTTCTTGGAATTAGAAAGACTGTTTCCATTGGGTATGACATGCATTTGGGGTATATCTAAAGAACAGAACCAAGATAAGCAGACAGGCAGACAGATGGACCGATACGTTAAATCAACATGAAAACCATTGGTATCTTCCCGTCCGTATTCTCCATCCCAGCAGCCCCAAGAAAATCCCAACTCTTTTGTCCCCACATACGTATGACCTCTGTACATTATTCCATTGTTTGACCCTCCCCTTGTTTATACGTGACTATCTCGTACAAGCTTATCCGTACAACATCATCCTCGAATTGATCCAAATGGTCCGTAGCAGACTGAACTGCTGCTTCATCTCTCGGTATTACAACCCAGATGCAGCCTCAGTGAGGACGCCCAGCAGCGATGCCGCGGCGCCACCAATGCCGACAGCACCGAGCGTCTCGCCCCAGACGCTCTTCTTAACACGACGCTTGTCTCGCGCCTCCTCACGGTCGCGGTCTCGGTCTCGGTCGACACCACGGTCCCGCTCGCGATCGCCGCCCCGCTCGCCACGAGGACGGTAGTGCGACCGGTCGTGGTGGTCGCGGTCGTGGTGATCACGGTCGCGATGCCTCTCCCGCTCCCTATCGCGGGTGCCATCGCGGTCTCTCTCCCGGTCATGATCGCCGCGGCGCTCACGGGCCCGCTCGCGGTCCCGGCGACGCCGCCCGCTTTCTCTCTCCTTCTCTGCCTTCCTCCGCTCCCTGCGCTCCTTGCGTTCCTTTTCCTTCTCCAGCTCTTCTTGGGAGTACTCTCTCGGGCCGTCCTTGTCGAACCTGACGTGGTTCTCGTTGCGGTTCTTCAGGATGGGCTTGGGCTGGGTGACGGCTGCCGGGGAAGTCTTCTCGACGATGATCGGGTAGACCCGGTGACCTTTGTGGTCGCCTTTCTCTTCAGGCTCCGGCTCCTCTTGGATGGTGGAGTTGGTCGAGGCTCTCCTATTCCGCCGGCGGCGGTGTTCCTGAGGGATGTACTTGTCCGTGTAGGCCCCCGAGCGATCGCGAGACTCGGAGTCGCTTGTGTCCGACTCATCCCAGATGACATCCTCTGAATCCGTCTCGCTGTCCGAATCAGAGTGTTGAAGGTGCCTCCTCCCGCTGGTGTTCTGTTTCTCTTCAGGGTAGTAGGCAGATGGCCTGTATTTGGGGTCCGAGTAGCCCCTGCCCCGGCCAGCTCTCAGCGCTGCTGATTTCCTCGCGTAGTCTGCGATTTGATCCTTGGTCAAGACGCCAAGGACGGCAACGAAGTCCGGTCTTGCCTCGTAGCGTACGCCAGCTTTTGTAAGCACCTCGGTCGATACCAGGCTCCGCTTGATACGGGTCCATTTGGCTTCGATGGGGATTTCATTGCCAACGCTGTCTGGTGCGAGGCGAGAATAACGCTGTTGCCGGGGAGCCGACGTGGGCGGTGGTGGGAAGCCTGGGGCTGAGGATGTTGGCGCCGAGGCAGGGAAGGGAACTGTGGCGGCAGCATGCGAGTTTGGGGAGGCGTAAGGGGGTGGCGGCGGCGTCATTGTGGACGCTGTCGGGCTTGAGCACCCAGGTAGGGGCGGGACGTATCGCGGCGACGAGCTGAGCGGGTGGTCAGGCGGAAAGGCGCCGACTGGCGGCGGAAGATATCGTGTGCTGGGCGATGTTCCTGGGGAGACCCCGTGGTTTGTGGGTAACATGGCCGGCGAAAGACCGAGTCCACCCATACGGGCCGACAACTTATCAGCATCATTCCGATCCAGGGCCATGAGGTCCTTGGTGGAGATGAGGGCCAGCTGCTGCGAGTCCGTTGAGCCCGAGTCCGAGCACGAATCAGACGAATAGCGCTCAAAGGACGTTCGCACCGGCATGCTTGTTGGTGGCGGAGGGGGCCCGCCCTGTTGGTTCTGCGGGATGTGAGGGTTATAAGCCGGCCTGGTTGGTGAACGATTCTCCCCTGGGGCGGGCCACTGCTCCGGCAGGCGCCGTTCAAGTTTCACGCTGGGCATGAACTTCTCGTTGTCCATGGTGGGCGAGACCATCTCCTTTGGAGACATGGTCTCGCCATAGGGCTTTGCTGGGTACGAGGCCGGAGTGATCTCGACTGGACGTGGCAAGGGCGAGGAGCCAAATTTCTGCGGTTGGCGAGCACCGAATGCGGGCTGTTCCGGATAAGGCGAGTGGTGCTGCGGCAGCTGTTGGTCTAGAAGCCCACGCACCGATGGCGGCTTCTCATCCAGGTAACCGTTTGAGTCCAGCTCACGGATGTAAGCGCGCAGAACTTCCTGGAAGCCACCGAAGAGTCAGCCGTCATATACGAATCAGAGGCTCGGGGGGTGGCCAAAAGCGCCGTGGCACCACGTTGGGGCACTGCTGTGCAACGTTGACACGTCTGAATCGAGGAAGAAAGGAACTGTAATTTGAGACACCGCACTCGTGATGGTTCGACTGCATTTTACTCACCTTGTGCTTCCTGAGGACGTCGCTTGAGAAGCCCTCCTTGACCAGCTCGGCCCAGAACTCCTGCCACATCTGGTCCTCGCTCTCCGGGGCCGCATCACCTGAGGCCGAGGCGAGAGCCCTTGCCCTACGCTGGAACAGACGTGCAGCCACGACATCAACCTTATCCTTAATCTTGTCCATATGCTTGCCGTCTGCATGCTCCAGGTCGACGGGCTTGTGCTGCCTTGTGGGGTTGTGCAGCTGTACGGTGTCTAGGAAAATGTCGATGTTGGTCTTCTGGTTCGCCAGCTTGGTCCTTATCAGAGCGACCATGTCCCTCTCGCGGTCCTCCATGCGCTTGGCGCTGGAGTTTGCGCGTTGCCTCCGCCCACTGTCGGGACTCTCGCCGTCGCTGGCGTAGGAGCCATATTTCTCGAGGATGGTGTCCAGCTGCTTGAGGGTGAAGTCGGTATCCTCGACGATGGGCGTGAGTTGGCGGGCATAGACCGAGGATTCATATCCGTCGCTGTTCAGTAGACTGTCTGCGTCCTCTGCCTCGGCGCGCAGATGCTTCAGCACCGAGTGCAGAGGGCGCACAACAGTTGCGATTTCTGCAAACTCAGGGCCGGATATCTTGGCACGGCGGTAGAGGTTTCGCGCAGCCGCAGCGACGGCAGAAATGTAGGAGATGGAGTTGCTGTCTACTGGCATGTCGTAGTAGTGGCTGCTGCGCGGCGCCGTTGGTTTGGGCAGACTGCTTGCCGCGGGTGTGGGGAACGTGGCCCTCGCAGTCGGGCAAGGTTTGTTGTTGTTGTTGTGGTGTTGTTGCTGCTTCTGCTGCTGCTGCTGTTGTTCTTGTTGTAGTTGTTGATCGAGGCGGACGTGCTGTGGAATTCTCTCGGTATTGTTTGAAGAATGCGTAGTATGTCGGCGTGGACGTTTACTGGAGTGGAACAGAGCGCCCTGGGTTGTGGACAGGTGAGGATGGACGAACATGCTGACGGCTGTCGCAGCCAGACTGCGAAGATCCGGACCGGGTTGGGTGGATGGCTATGTAATGGAGGAGCGTGATACTGTCATAGGCGTGCAGGCTTGCAGGCTTGCCTAAGAAGGGTGTGTGGATTGTCGCAGACCAGACCAGGGCTGTACAAAGTAGAGACCAAGAAGTGGGGAGCTAAGAGTGCATGTCCCTCAGCCTAGGATGCATGTAGGGGGCTCGATCCGACGGCACGGGTCCAACGTGTCTTAGCCCCGGACGAAGAGGTCTAGAAGAGGACTAAGGTGGCGGAATTGCGGGTGCTTGGGTGCGGCAGAGGAAGCGTCTTTGGCTTGGTTTTGGTGTGGTGTGCTGTGTCAAGATAACAATCCAGGAACAAGAAACTTGGAACTCGGTCACACAATCGTCAAGATGAAGTGCGCCGGGTCGAGGGTCGTCGAGGAATACCGACGGTGGCGGGAGATGGGTTGAAGACTCAGAGCTCGGCTCGAGGATTGAAAGGGGGGCGGGAACATTGAATAGATGAGACGGCACACACGAGACGGGGCAAATTGATGGCTGTGACCAGCACGCACAGGATGATATGCCTTGCGAGACTTCAAGACGCCTCAAGTCTGGCGAGATGACGATAAACAAGATGCACAAACAAGTCGGCAATGTGCTGGTATGTATGTGTGCGTGTGTGTGTGTGGGCCCGTATTTGTGTTACTGCCTGTGTGGACGACGACAATAGCTGGGTGGCAGCGGTGGATGAGACTGGATGTATTATTTTGGGTCGTGTGTTACGAGTCGCCAACAGGACAAACTTGTGCTCTCCTGTGTGTACATGTAACCCAGGCGAGTTCAGCTGGCAAGCTGGGATGGTCCGCATGCTCGCATCCTCGGGGCGCATATCCATAGCCAGACCAAGATAGACCAAGATAGAAGATGGTGTGTAGCAGAATGATGAAGACGTCGGTTGTGGGGGGCGAGTTAATCTTGGAACATTTTCTCCGTTTCGAAACAGATCGTCCCCAGGCTCCTGGTCCGGGCTCCTGGTCCAGTCTCCAGTCAGCCCAGTCAGGTCTCTCCAGTTCTCTCCAGATTGAGGTCAATGTGGGGACAAGAGGACAACGTGTAGGCGTGCTGGCGTGCTGGCGTGCGGGCGTGTGGAGATGGTGAAGAATATCTTGTGTACCTCGATCAACAAGAACCAGAACAAGAACCAGGACAAGAACCAGGATTCAGCGGCTCATCATTTCTGCACTTTTGATTGGGAGCGGCATTGGCTGTACTCATTTGGTGGTTGGTGTGGCCTGTGGTGTTCGTCACAGAAGGCTTCGAGTCGACGCGACTGGACGGACTGGACGCAATCGACGCAGCTGCCCCTTAGCCGCACGCAGCAAGGGACCTCTGGGGATTCTTCGCAGCTGACAGGGAACAGCAGCTGCATGTCTGGATGACGTCGCATGAAATCATCGCCATGGTTGGCACAGACCACCTCTCCTTCCCCGGATCTTCTCCAATCGCCTGGCCTGGGTGAATGTGCTTCTTTTTGGGGATGGGACATCTGGAGGTCTGTGCTCATGGAGAGTTAGAACATTGGAGGGGGTCGTTATAAAGTCAACTCAGTCAGGCAGCGAGGCAGGTCCAACGGAGACGCGAAGAATGAATGGCAGGAACGAAGAGAAGCTCCAAGCTTCCAAGCTTGTTCTAGCCTCGAACCTGGGAGCCCTGCGCCACGGGGCTGTACCTCGGGTTTGGAGCACTGACCAGCCCAGTTCTCACCTATCCCGCAGTTCCCATTCGACTTCCACAGAATTCACCCACACGACCAAGCTCAACCTCTCCCCACCGTCACGGTCACGAGCGAGCTAATGGGTGGCCCATCCAACCCAAACCTGAGGCCACGGACCTTGGTCACAGTTCTTTGTACAGTTTTGTTGAGGCTCCCTCTCCGCTTTTTGCCGTTGATGCATAATTAACAGACAAACTACCGTACTACCACCACCATGCTTACCAGGGGCTGAGAGGCATGACTCCTGAAGTGTGGCTGGCCCCGTTCAAGCCATTTACACCCCCGGGCGATTGCGTCGCATGTTCATTGAGTACCCCGTGATTAAATGCCGGGCAGGACGCCAGGTCCCGACGGACAAGGCATGAGGCACGTCGGTATTTTTGACTCACCTTCCCCATAACGTTACTGATCCATGGACGACGACATGGACACGGGATATCCGGGGTCAAAGTTGGATCGGGAATTATTCGTTTCAACGGCCTGCCCGCCCGGTTTATTGCCGAACCACGCCCGGCCATTCGGTCTTACTCTCTTGTTCGTCGTGCCTTGAACCTCCTCCCAACAAATGTGCATGGTCCAGGCACATATTGATCATATGTGCACTCCTGCATATCACGAAGGAGGGCGGCTGTGAAGAGATAGAGGCAAGCCTAGGTCAGTAAGCCAAGGCGGTGCTGCTCCACTCCTTCCGCCCGTATTGGGCTTTGTTGAGATGGGACGAGGATCTCCAGGGCTCAGTCTGCCAGTTCAGTCAGAATTCTGATGACTGAATCAATCCCATCCAATCCCACCTCCCTTGCCATCTTCGCGGGGTAAAAAGGACCGGGCGTGAAAATGAAAAATTCGTTGCGCGCCATCGCCACTTACCTCGTGATATTTGAATCGCCATCGATTGAGATTTTTTTTTCTGCATCGCCTGTCGCACAAGGTATCATTGCAGACCACACAGCCCACGAAGCGGAAAAGAAACAAACGTCCAATCGCAGCCCCAAATCGTCCAAGCAATCCCACACCTTTGCACGAACCAGTTGACCAGCTTGGCTTGGCCTGCCTGGCCCGCGCCCCGTTTGTGTGCGGAGCTGTCAACCAAGCCGGCGTGGGGCCAGACAAGTAACGAAAGGGCCCACGACCGTGCATAACAAGCCAAGCTTTGGGCCATTTAACTTGTCCTTGCAACGACCAAAGACCTCCCCGAATCTTGCAGCAATGCCAGCGACATTGTAAACGTGGCGTAGACGCACGCCCGCTGAAGCCGCCGCTGGGCTGCGCTGGCTGACCAGCAAGACAGAAGGTGGGCTGCCTTGCTGCCTTGCTGGCCAAACAAATAAACCCTTGCCTTGCATATGCTTGACTGACGGCGTCGAAGCAAGGAAAGATTGACAGCCGCAGCGGGCTACTGTATGTAGTAAGACTGCGTTGCATGCATGCATGCACGTTGTTGTATAGTATTAGTCGCATCATCTGCACCCCGGTTCTATCCAAACAGTTCTCCTCCCAAGGCCAATGTGCAGATGATCGATAACAAAAGTACACATTTGGGGCTGTAGATTCCTCGGCCATGCAAGACGTCGGTCCGCACTTTGGGACAGCAACCAGCAGAAGCCATCTCTGTAGATTCATCCAGTGGCAACGTCATGCCAGTTGTTCTTATGGTCATTTCCGCAGCCAGGCTCATCAGGAAGCCTGGAACTACTGCCGTTGGAACAAGACTAGCAAGGCATCCACGGTGATGCGTTGCGTCTTTTCCGCCGGCCGAGTCATCCGGATTGCAACGCCCGTGTGTGTTACTTGAGCGACAGGGTCGACGTCTGGACATCACCTCACCGCCGCACTGTTGGGTATGCTGACGGAATCACACGCCAATCACGATTATTTTTCATTTGGGTTAATTGCACAAGAATACCAGGTCTTGGTGTCATGGATTCTTCACCTGTCGAGGCTGTGGTAGCACCGGTTGCAGGCAACTTGCGTACTGAAGTCCCTTCCGTACGTGGGCGTACGGAGACGCCCCAGTTTTTAGCGATAATACATCAAGGCTCTTGTTACCTTCTCTGATTGGCGTTTTAGTATGCCTATTAGGGCAAAATACCATACAGGCAACATGTTTCTGGATTTGGGGGCCATGATCCAAAGCTCTGCGCTGAGTGCCTAGGCGCCACCTGGACAGTCCTAGCCCCAATCATAGCCTGCAACAAAAGCCAAAGTGCATGGTTCCAGGAACATATTTGATAGACTGAAGAGCCTGTTCTTCTTGTCAACTACTGGGGATGAGGTGTCTTGGCTAGGATTTATCGGCTCTTTGCACGAAATCCTTTAATTAGAAATATTTGCACAATCGAGCACGGGATATCCACAGCGTCTCGCACAACCTTGGAAGACTAGGTAAGTTACCCTAGTGCCCACAAATATCACTATACTACTATACATTGCTGTCTCGTCCCAATTTTAAGATCTTGTACCGGCTAGCCAGTGTCTCTGATTATGTTTGAATGCCGAGTAAGCTCTTAGCTGGTCCAACTGGACCAGTTGGCCAGGACTGGTGGCTCATATTCAGAATTGGAGTGCCAACCACGCAAAGAGATGAGTGGTTAGTCCATATGTGCACGTATCTTGGCATTATATTAAAATCATCTCCGCTCCTCCACGGCTGTTGCAAGAGGTGTATGTACGGCATAAGCAGCAGTGGGCCTTTCAGACCAACTAACATAGGAGACAGTTGTGTACTTATTCATCATGGGAGCTTTTCTGGTCTACCCACATCATATTTCAGCAGTCAAGAACTTGAGTGCCCAAGTGAACACTAATGAGCTGGCGTTATGATACGCCTTAGTGATGTACAGCAGGCTGTGGCAACTGTGAACCTTGCAAGGCAGGCTCTGCTCGCAACTTCAACTTTAGAACACGAACATCAAACATGACAGGCACGACCCCGGGGATCTGTGCCGGTTACATGTGTAGGCAACAGCCCGTCACTCGGATTAATACCTCGCAAGGCCATTAATGATTCAAATCCCCGAGAAATCCGGTCGGTTTTGGCCGGGCTTGGTTGACAAAACTTTTGTCTTTTCGGTTCTGGGACAGGGATCCATCAATGATGGGAACCACAGTAACCTGTTGATGACGAAATCGATTCTTACCTTATGACTGACCACTCTTTCAACCAAGAGTCGCCTTTACAAGAGGCAAAAGTACCCTTTGCCTTCTAAGTTGGATAACCCAGCCGAATCGGCTGCCCCGGAATCGTCATGCAGACTCGGATAGATAAATGCCTTCAAATGAACAACCTCATGCTTCGTGACTCACTGCCTGAATTGTCAAGGTAGTTTGTCTGAATAAGCAGGTTTCATTTCGATGTCACACGTTCCCATTGCCCAAGAACGATACTCTGCTTCAATGTTCACAACCAAGCTTCGACGATATCGGCGTCACAGGGTACGTACACTAGGCATTCAAAAGGGCGCGCAAGCTCCGGAGGTAACATATGAGCCGCATGTAGCCGTGAACCTAAAATCTCGACATGATGATCAATAGAAGCCGGGGGGAAACTTGGGCGAGCAACGATGTCCCCAGAACCTGCCGGGCTGTGAGATATCTCAGATGCTAACCACTCAGAAAAATCTCAAATTTCCGTTCTCCCCACACACTCCAGTCTTCACTACTACCTCTGCCCTTACCCCGATCAGTCCGTGATGCGGCTCTTTGAGCCAAGCCAAGCCCCAGCGCTGACTCCGGTCCATGAAACTGGGGAGTCCCCGGCTCCCGGCTAGGCCAAGCTGCTTGCCCCGGGTGGCTTACGCGATGTCAGACCAACACCAGACACACCCACACCCTAGGTAGCATCCTGACATACTGAGATTGGCCCAGGTAAGAGAAGAGGCTTGACAATAGCTCAAGGCAGACACGGCAGGCGAATTCTGTCCCCGTCGATCCCGCCGTCATTTCAGGATTGGATTCCTTCAGACTATCTACCTACCTACCCCCTTTGCTCAAGTACCTCAAACAGCTTGTTGCCAAGTAGCGGAGCTGAAGTGTGTACGTACCTCATGATAACGAACGGGTGACGACAGCTAGGCAGTCTCACGGCCGGGCGGGCGCCGGCTGCTGGTTCGTGTGAGGAAGGAAGGAATGAATCTAGGGCTGCCCACATGCAGGTGTTGCCATCAATGGTCCATGGATGCGGCTCTGCTGCTGTGGGCAAGACCACTGCAGTTTTCGAATCAAGCTCGCCCGCGCACAACTCGGATCCCCGAAGCTCGGCGGGGCTTTCAAAGGACGCTGAGCCTCAGTGCTGCTGCTGCTGCCCGCCCTTTCTTCCTTCCTCTACCTTCACTCCTTCCTGAAGTCCGGGACAGAAAATGACGCCTTTACTCCCCCTCCCCTCCAAGTGGGGACACAGGTACCGGTAACCTGGGCGCACGAAAGGCATCGAAGCGGTTGTTGGTTGGGTCGATCGAGACACCGAAAGGAAAATCGGCCACTCATGTGGGCAAGGCAGTGCCTGTCAGCAGTCTTGTCAGTGTCAATGTCAAGGACATGTCATGTCAGCCCACCTAATCCTGTCTGCCTTGTCCACCGTGTGTATGTGTGTGTCTCCGTCCACAGCATAAGGCAAGAACAACAAACAAAGAAACAGTCGGGGAAATATAGAGTCCGCAGACACGTTGTGTGCACATGTGTACAGTACCTAGACGCAGGCCTGCTGCACCTCAACCCAGATGTTCTCGAAACGTTACACCGTCAACACTAACAGCAGCAGCAGCAGCAGCAGCGCCAGCGCCTTGCCTTTCGTGTCACACACACAAAGAACACAGACAGACGAACCGACCTTCTTGTACATTACCCTGGGGGCCGGCCTCGGGCCAAGCAGATGAGTGAGAGTGCAAATGCTGTCTGTCTGTCTGTCTATCGTACCTAAACCCCGAGAAACATCTCTCATTTATCTCACCGACTGGCCTCAAAGCTGCTGCTCCTACTTCCGAGCCAGCCTGCCTCCGCGCCCCGTGAAGGGCACTCAAGTGCTTAGGCTGATGTCGTGTGACTCGATGCCTTCCCTGGACGTGCTGGCGACGGCACGCGACATGTCTGTGGTACGGTCGGTCGTGTCCTGTGCACCTAGGCCTGCTAGGGGGGTAGTTGACCAAGTTCCCACCGTCTCTTTCTGTGCTTGTGTAGCTGTGTCGCCTTGTCCGGAACGATGAGCCTCACATCCCGGAGGTGACTCTCTCTGCCTGCCTGTGTTTCGCCCTCGTTCGCAGCGTTGCGTTCCGCACTGCTCTGTCTGTCCCCGGTGGAGAATTTATCACATGTGCCGTGTACATAAAATTTGATGGATATGTTCCACACGTAGCACTTCCCGTGATGCTCTGACGAGACCGTGATCTATTGGGGGGGCGGGGGTATTTGCTCGAATTATGCTGCTCAGACAACATGTCCCCCGTGGCCACTGGGGCCAGCCGACAACTTTTGTACACACCCAAGGCCTGCCTACATACCCAGGCCGTGATCCCTAGGTACTCAAGACGCCTGCCCTGGCATCCCGTACTCTTCGCTACATGCAATCACATATCGCCAACTTTATATACGGATACTGTCCGTGGTGTACTTTTCAACCTCCTGGCTAATCAGCTGCCCGATCTCCCTCTTGCTCTTCTTGACCACCTCGCCTCCCGAGACAACCTTGTCCGCCGAGATCCTCCACTTGGCCTTCATGCCAAGCGGCAGCATGGCACCCTCCCCACCGGTTGCCTTGTTGCTGCCATGCCCGTGTGCGACAACCACCGCCTTGCCGTCCGCGCGCTTGGCCTTTTGCCCCGCTTGCACCTGCGCCCCGTACTTGACCGCCTCAGACAGGATGCCCCGCAGGAAGACGGCCTCCTGCACGCCCTCGAGTGCTGCGCTGACCTCGAGCTTGAGCGAGGCGAGGAAGTCAGCCGAGTCCATGTGGTCCCCCGCGCCGGCCGCGACGATCGCGTCGTTGATGAGCCAGCCGCCGGGGCCCACCGCATCGATGCACCTGCAGAGCAGGTCCGCGAGGAGGCTGATGCTGCCGTCGGGCGGCGCCTCGAGCTCGTCGTCCTCGTCTAGGCGCGTCGTGTCCAGGTACCGTGTCGTCCAGCCGTCCTTGACGAGTTCCATGCGAAGCACGTAGATAAGCGATAGAATCTCCTCGGGTTTGTAGCTCCGCCGCAGGGTGCGGATTGTCGAATCGCGGGGACAGCTTCCCAGCTTGCCGAATGCCACGCTGAGGCCTCTTGCGCGGATGGTGGACTGGTCGCCTAGGTAGAACTCCGTGACCTCCAGCTCCTGCTCGAGACGGTCCAACTCGTGGCCGAATGCGCTCTGGTCTGCGTTGAGCGCGCTCTCGTCCGGGTCGACATCGTCTGAATGTTCCGATTCGAAGGCCAGCAGCTTAGGCGCTATCTTTGTGGGATCTTGCACAAGCTCTAGACTGCGCATGATCAGACGAACAGATGTGAGGAGCTCGCCAGCCCCTAATTTCGTGGAGGAGAGGTAAGATAGGAGAAGCTCGAAAGTTGGATCTGCTTGTACCAGTACTTGAGGTACTTCTTCGCTGAGGATATGATCGGCCTCGTCGACAGCCCTGAGCTCATCCTTAAAGGCTGACTGGAGGTTGGAGATGGTAAGGTGACCGGCGTCAACCAGGCAGTTCAGCACATTGCTCTGTGGTAGCTTGCACATAAGTCTTGTCTGATCTGCGCGCTGTTCTGTTGCGTCCTGCCAGCCGAATATCCTTGTGATCGTGTACAAAATCCATCGGCGGTCGGCTGGTGGGTACGCAGAACGCTGGCTTGGCCATATCCATTCTGGCAGTTTGGACTGCTCCTCGTCCGTTTGGCCATTCGCCGTGTCTGCTTCTTTTGTCGCAATCCCAAATCTGATGGCCATGAGTTCTTCGAAGCTGGCTAAATCATCAGCTTCGAGGAGCGCATCCGCTTTTTGCACGTCTGCAGTATATTCGGACCAGTAATTCCCAGTGACGGAGCCTGGGATCTGCTCAGAGAAGCTTGAGGATTCGGCATCCGTTTTATGCTTCTTCATGAGATCCCTGTGCTGAGCGATACCACGGCCTATCGAGTCGATCAATAGTCCCTCTGCCCTTCGCTTCTTGCCTCGCGTCCTCGGTGCTTCAAGTTGCACGGCCACAAGGGACGCACCATAGATCGCCACTGCGATCTCGAGTCTCGCGAAGTAAGCCACCAATGACAGCGCAACATCGCTTGAGCCTTTGTTCGTCTGATCTAGATCGATGGTTGATGATGCTTGTAGGGACTGGAAAACAGGGTTGTAGACGTCCAAAGAGTCAGACTTGGCTGCAAGGACGGACGATTTTGAGAGCCGCACGAACGACTTCACGTCTGGAACTTCAAGTTTGCTGTCGATCTTGACAATACTGGAGGTCAGATCGTATGTAACGAGCCCATCCTCCTCAAGCTCCATCAGCGACCCAGAGCTGACGTCCAGACGGAGGCTGCCTGGCCCACTTGCGGTCGAGGAGTATGACGGGATAGGAGAGGTGTGTATTTGAATTAGGCGACCGTAAGCCTGCGTCTCTGAGGCGTGGAGCAAGCCCAGGACGTGGAGATGGCGAGTCTCCACCTCCTTGCCCGCGATCCTCGTGACCAGCAGCAATGTATCTAGAGCAGATACGTCCTCCTTTGTTGTCTGCAGAGAGGCGGCAAAAGCATCCTTGTTGCCTCCGAATAAGCCTCCAATAACGTCGCTTGCCAACGCCGCTTGGACGAGGTCGACCTGGAGGCGACTTCCTTTGGGCACGACAGGCAAATCCTGTTTCAGAATCTCTGGCGTTGTCTGCCATTGCTTTTCGAGATCATTGCCTTGAAGGCATATGACAGTGCCATCCTCGGCGATAGCCACGAGGTCCGGAACCGCGCCATTGCCGTCGGCGCCCGAGGGGCTCGTCGTGGAAGTGGTGCTAAGATGCACAATCTTCGAGGAGTGGTCCACCTTCTTAGTCAGGGTGGTCGAGGTAGTCTCGCCTGAAGCTCCTATGACATCCTTAAACAGCGTGATCTCGGGCTTCGGGTTTCGGGTCGAGATATAGGTGTGTCGTGTGACGTCCTTGCTCTTTGCGGCCCTGGACCTCGTCGAGCACGGAGAGCAGGTAAAGATAGATTGGGGTGGAACGGGGTAGGAGGTAATCAGCCGTGATGATGGGACCTACAAGAAGTCAGTGATCGCCTGTGCAGGTTAGAGTGGTGGTAAGAATTGCGGCCATGAACTGACATCGTAGAGGTTGAGAGCCTCGCCATCGATGCCGACTGCCAGCTCGGATCGCTTCCTTTTCTTGGACCCCGGCTGCTGGCCCCAGACATCGCCAATTTGGTATGCACTCACGCCCTCCCTCTGGTTCAGTGGTCGAGGCAGGGTGGTGAGCACATACGGCTTCTGGATGTTGAAAGTCGCAGCCATGGTGAGCAAGCAGTACGGCCTCGGCGGACTTAATGGCGGTTGAACCATCGGGTTTCAAAGTCGCTTCCCAAGTAGAAAAAATTCGAGCGAGGTGCAGGGGTTTGCTCTTATCAGCTTATCGTCGCTTTCGAAGTGGGGCCGGACCCTTGCGGCTATCGAGCCAGTGCACACGACGTCTCCTCGCAACGTCATGTTCTCACTTTGAGAGGGGAAGATTTACATTCGATGCCCTCAACACCGCGAAAGTTGGATCGAATTCTTTTATTGGCCGTTTAGACCTCAGAATTATAACAACTTTCATCTCGTTTCTAGAATATTCCCAGGCCATTCTCCTACTACCCGGGGGCCTCTACTGCGTTGGTCCCCCTCCGCTTGCAGCGTAGGGGGTGATACTGCAGAGTTGTGACAAACTCATTATACAAATTTTATACAAAGTTT
>MAVT02000386.1:0-33635 GCA_001702395.2 Diaporthe helianthi | reverse complement strand
GACTACTATAAGTAGGCCCCTCTCGCTTAGGGGCCTTTAGCTAGAGAATGTAACCGAACTAACAACAATACTGCTAGACCTATATACGATGTATATACGTTTAGAACCTACCGACATTAGGACTTCACAACTCTCCGCTGCCCGGGAGAAAATATCCTCAAGCTGTTCAACCTTCGCAGCCAATTCCGGGTTCAGTCGGCTGATAATTCGGCGGGAGAAAAATGGATTGAGTGCGTCTCGCCGATTTCGATGCAAGTCATGGGGAATGGACCCGCCAATAGAGGTGTTGACCCCGAGAGACTTGTTCTTCTCGAAATCTTTGTCCCGCTTGTGGCCTGGACCTGGAGCATACCCCAGGTATTGCATCGACAAATGCCGGATCACTGATGGATATCTCGTTCGGGGCGATTCGCACGATAGGACCTGTCACGGGTTAGCATCATTGATGGCTCATCATGCCTATGTAACTTGTCGTTTCAATCGTGCCTCACCATATTTTTGGTGTATTTCCTTAATTTTGAACACATATCGGCCTTTCTGCACCATGTCTCATTTGCAGTTAGCGAGGACCAGATGATTCTTTTGAAGTGAACGAAATCGACGAGCAAAGGATATTCAAAAACATACCATAGTAGGCCTCATACCAAGAGGTAAGAGCGGCAATCTTTGGGCCAGGTATCTCAGCAATTGGGCTGATGAAAGCCCGTTGTATGATCAAAACAGCAACATAGCTGACCAGCGCCCCCAGTAGCCACCACACTACAGGCACTCCAACCTGGGGGGAAGCAAATATCGCCATGATACTTACACGCGGTCTACAGGCGTGAAAATTCAAAGACAGTAACGTGCTGGGGAGAGGGGTGTCGATGTGAAGTATGTCACGTGAGTAGTATATGCCCGAGACAGGTTTCTGTAAGTTGTGTTTAGTGTTTCGACGCAGCGGCGCCCCTGACTGAGAGGAAGTGAAACACTATGAGCTTAAACATGAAGAATGAGGGGTTGAGCTCAACGACTGGCCTTTAGTCGACTAGATGTGTTGTGTGGTCCTTCGAGCAGCAGTTTCGAAGGTACCAAGGTACTCATCTAACTTTATTCGGGCTGACCACCTGTGCAAGCTGATCTATCAGGCGAGTGTAACACATGTGAGTGGCGTTGGGGGCCAAAGTACTTCCACACTTTGTTACGTCCACATGTGATGAGGGAAATCAGGTTAAAAGTGAAATGTGCACCGCAAAACCGTGGATCACATCTCAGCTGCATGTCTAACGTTTCAACATTGATGCATATCACACACACTAATCAACAGCATTTTTGCTCAAGAGTTTGATTTGAAGCTTGACCTGACCAATTCCCGGAGCCTCCCCGAGGTCCTCCAGCTATTGATCTCATGTACCAAAGCCAAGTGACCACAAAATCCAGCGGTCGAACCAGTTGACGTGATCAAACCCTGATGTGTTACACGATGGCTTTGAGGCACATATGCACTTTGAATCTTATCACAGATGAGTGAGTGTGCTGCATTAACACCAAAAAACCACATGACCTTCATACTCCGAGTCCCAGTCCCAGTCACTTATTCCTTCTTCCAAGACTTGTTCTCACAAGCAGGAGCGACTTGGATGCCGTTTACGACTTTGGAGCCAGTGGTTTCTGTGGATAATCAGATCATATTGACATGCGTTTGTCCGTGGGAAAACTCACCTTCGCTACATTCCGAGTCTGCAATAGCATCAATGGCCCGAGGCACATGCATGATGGAAGCTGAAGCCCCAAGGGCCACCGCACAGCCCAAAATCAAGACGAACTGCTCTTTCATGGATATTGCTGATATGATTCGATTCAAGACGGTTCAATGAGTGGGATGAATGATTAAGTTTCATGCTACATGCTGTGTCTGCCTGGCCGCGACGGCTGATACTCTCTTCATATATACTTACTCAACTCGACCCTAGTGACACTCCTGACGGAGTGCATTTGCCGAAGGCTGCAGTGTGTGGCTGCAAGAACAACCTTGGAGTATCAGGGGCAGTACCTGGCATTTACACCGCATCTGGCAACCATTATCAGCACTCATTGATTCGTTTCGCATGTCCAGGCATTCTTGGCTGACAAGCCTTAGTAGCACTGACCCAATGAACTGCTGCAAGGCAGTATCGTGTTGGTCGAGGGACTGATTGGCAACAAAACGCATGCAGGATAATCATTTTCGTGGGGGTCCGATTCTCAGCACCAGACAAGAGGAATGCACCTCTGGGATCTATCTTCATCTTGCCTTTATTAGCGGCCGATTCGGCACATATGCATGTTCAGCCTGTTCGGGGGCGCTTCGACGGCACCAATCACGCCGCCATTATCCCTTGTTGAAACCTGCCCTGCAACCAACCGTTGCATCAAATCTCTACGAGATCACCACCAAGTGTGTGTCACCAACATACCTAGGTAGACTACAGTTACATCAATCAGACCGGTCAGTAATAGACGCCCAGGTGATCTACCCGCGCCAAGCCCGGGGAGAGTTCAAAAGTTGCTTATTCCAAGTCCATGTAGCTAATCATTCACTGTGCCAACCTAGATATGATCACATCTCGCTCACCAACTGCATACATATGTAGTCACCCACACCTCCTCCCACCGACCTCTTCCCACCGAGCCCTACAGAATCCCCCTCGCAACCCTCGGCACAACGCCAAATGTCCCTTCCCCCCAAAAGCTTCTTCATCCTGTCTTGCCCCGCTCCCGCTCCCACTCACGGCAACGAAAAAGCAGAAAGCTTGACCCCGTCGCTCGACGCACACCTCTCAAAGTCCTGCGTGTCGGTATCCAGGATGCCGTCGACCCCCGTCGTGATGCAGCTCGTCCGCGTGGCCGTCCACTCGCTCACGGCGGCCCAGTTGCGGCACTTGCGCACGTACTGGTAGTCGTCCTTGTCGTTGTTGCCCTTGAGGGGTAAGGAGGTGTCGGCGGCGCACACAATGTCCCGTAGCAGGGCGCCCATGCAGTGCATCGAGTGGCCGAAGGTCATGGTTAGGTTGCCGCCTTGTACCAACTGATTGGTGACAGTCAGTGAATTTCCTCTGAAGGAGCAAGCGGGGAACATTGAAATTGGGTATGATTGATCACCTGTAGCATGGTCTGTCGGACGAGTTTCTGTCAATGAGCCAGTCAGTCAGTCAGTCAGTCAGTCCCTCTGCTGTATGTCTACTCAGACTGCCAGTGCGTCTCGTAGGGATAGATAGCTTGGTGCATTCTGCTCACCAGGCAGTGCAGCGAGTGTGCTGCCCGCACCCAGACCAACGCCTTGCTGGGGTCGCTCGGATCGTCGCCCAAGATCTGGACTCCCCATTCTTCGAGCTTGTCGCGCGGCAGAGACAGCACCCCGATGTCCGGGTTGAGGTCGTCCCAGTTCCGATCGACCTCGTCCATGCCGGCTACTGTGTCTGCGTAGTATTCCCAGCCATATCGCACTGGCATCAGAACCTCTTGTTCAACTCCTGGGGAAACTACCACGGCCTCAGTATTAGGAATGACTGATTTAGTATGTCTCCGGCTTATGGGCCTGTTTTTTCTCACCTGGAGGATCAACAAGCTTTAGTGAACTTTGGCTCTTCGGCCCGTCACTTTCCGCCCGAGGGAACAGGAAAAAGGCTAGAGCCAAAGCCATCACAGTGTTGGTGACAAGTGAAATGCAAAGATAAATATCATTTTTCCGGAAGCTCAAGACGGCTATACCTTTTTCGAGATATGTTGAATTTTTGTCTACATCTTTGAGCGGAGCGTCTTCCTGGTCGAAATCCGAATTGAACGGAGTTGTTTCAAGCATCGTGGCTGCTTGCAAAAAAAACACAAGACGCAGGCCGTAGGGCTGGCAAGACTTGCAATTTGTTTTATTCAAACGAGTAATTGGAAAGACTCCAATTGCTGAAGTGACGGGTGTTCCTCGGGGAATCCAGCCCATACCCAGATGTCCCCAGCCCTAGACCCTCAAGCTCAGACTCAAAAATCCACTGTGTGCCATATCCCGAGGTTCGTGCCTTCAACGGCCGGGGCTTCTCACCAACGGTCCGGTGGTGTGTTACACTTCCAAGCAGATCCGTCTCTAGGGCTAGAGATCATCTGCTGCACGGACGACCGGCTTAAAACCGCCACACCGGCGGTGATCCGAGCGAGAAGCCCCATGCCATAGTCGCCATGGAACCCGTAAGCAGGATTCCTCCCTGCCATTGGACGCATGTGCCAGTGGCGCATACTAGGACGAATATAGGCGGATAACGTTCCTAGCCCTGATTCCGACTACCCCCTGATTCCGACTACCTCCTCTTTCAACTACCTCTTTAACTTAAGGCTATTAGTACCGCTATAACTATAAAATCCTTAATAACTATTAGTATTTCTAATTCTTTGTTTTTATCGCTTTCCTTAAATACCTACCCTACCTTAATTTAAGCCTATTATACTACCTTAATATCTATAAAAAGCTTATTTAGATTAAGTTATACCTTCTTCCTTTAAGTTAACCTTATTCCTTTAATTTAATATTCTAGCTCTTAATTTTTCTATATAAATATTATAAAATTTATTTCTTTATAATCTTAACTCTTAAAGATTTTCTAAAATAAAAGTTATTATATAGAGTTTAAGTTTCTCTACTAAGTATACTTAGCTATTATACTATATAGCTCTTATAATTATTTAAGAGTTAAAAAAAGAGTCTCTTTTAGCTAATAAAAGTACTTATTAGTATAAAAATAGCTACTATTTTTATAATAATAACCTTTTTAAGTATTTTTACTTCCTTAACTTAATTATCTTTAATAAAGTAGCTTTTAAGTACTTTATACTTAGATATTAGCTAAAAACTAGTTACTTACTAGCTAGAGTAAATATTTAACTCTATAAGAGTTTTTAATTAAGCCTTATAATAATAATAAAGAAACTATTTCTTAACTATAACTATAGATAGATTATATCCTTTTTATTAACTAAGATACTTCTAAAAAGTAATTTTAAGTAAGCTAAAAACTACTATATTAAGTAGTTAAAGTATATATAAGATAACTACTATAAGAAACATAATATAAACCTTATTTAAAAAGTATTCTTATATAAAGTTAACTATTATATAGATATAGTAGTTATTTATTACTAGAAGCCTTTATTCTAATAGCTTTATAGTACTATAAGTACAAGGAAGACTTTCTTAAGCTAGTAAATTATAGTAAGCGTTTTTATCTACCTTTTTTTATAATTATAAATTACTAGCTATTATAGTCTTTAAGGGTAATAAGAAACTATTATTATTAAATAGTTAGTTCTTTAAAAATAATTTAAAGGACTAAAGATTTACCTGTAGTAAATATATATTCTATAAATAAGATCTATACTTTTATATTAAAGTTTTTTTTAAGGAGATTATTACTATTTAAATAGCTAATTATTAGTATGTTATTAGACTTCCCTTTTATAAAACCTTTTTTATCTTTATTTTAGTAATTAGCTAGCTTAATTAACTTTATAATTAATAGTTATATAAAATTAAACTATAACTTAATATTCATTTATTACTACTCTAAGCCTTTTTACCTTAATTTACTAATATTTATAGCTTTT
This sequence comes from Diaporthe helianthi, assembly GCA_001702395.2. Classification (NCBI taxonomy): domain Eukaryota; kingdom Fungi; phylum Ascomycota; class Sordariomycetes; order Diaporthales; family Diaporthaceae; genus Diaporthe; species Diaporthe helianthi. Next base: position 28,028 of record MAVT02000386.1, on the reverse strand, counting down.
AAGTATAGGGTAATAAAGTAGGAATATCTTTAAATACTTTCTCTTTATTAAAGTAAGCTTATTAAAGGAGGAGGCTAGCTATATTATAAAGGCTTTTATTTTCTAGTAAGTTAATATATACCCTATATTACTTTAATTATAATAAATAGAGCTAATTAATCCTTTTAATTATTAAAAAAGGATAATAGGGCTTATAAGAGGTAAACTAGCTTTATATACTATAGAGATGATTATAGAGTAAAATATAAGGGAGATACTATACCTTAGAGGCTTATTAAATTAGTATCTTATCTTTAATAGCTATAAGGGTATTATATATCTTAACTTCTAAATATAGCTTTATAATAATAAGAATAATGTTTATATAAAGTTTAGTATAAAGAAAAAATCCGTTATAATGTTATTAAGGGGTATATATAGGGTAGGGGAAGATGTGTGTATAGGTGAACGCGGGTGTGGGGCGGTTGGAATTAGGGGGTGGTCGGAATCAGGGCTAGGAACGTTATATAAGTATAAGCTTCTGATGGTTAGAGCTTTGGCTAACCGCCTAGACTGCTGTGACAGAAGTACCAGGCTTAAGCTTTCGCCGGACCTGCGTCCTGTGGCATGAAGGGGACATTGCGGGGCTGTATCAATTGGCCAAGTTCCGCCTGTTTAGCGTCGCGAATTACCTATATTACGCGACCTCCTGCTCAGACCTCCTGCTCAGACCTGACGAGGTAGGAAAAGAGGAAGGACACCTGGACATGCAAAGGATAGTGGTAAACCACAGAACACGGAGCTTCTCCTAACAATGCACGGTGGTTTCTCCCCACCTTGTACTTCTGCGCTTGCTCAGTGCTTCTAAGTTGCGCTAGATAGGGTCAATGCCGTGGTGTAAGTACTTGACGAGGCACTGGCAGCGGTAGTCCTGTAGTCGCTCAGAATGTACAAATGAAATAAATGTCCACCCCGGAAATTTTATAATTCAACACGTCTTCGTGCCTGGTGGTGGTGGTACTTGCGATCAATCAAAGCCTGCCAATCCCATTTGCTGTGTGCGCCTTGAAGGAACCCATCCCATACGCATCGGTGAGAACTCGACCAGTTGATTGTCACCCACTCAACATGTCGACATCCTCATCCAACAACACAATAGGGGAGGGACCACAGAAGTACCTCTCTACGAGTGAGGAGGGAAGGAGCTCGGCAAGGTGAGTCAAGAAAAAAAAAAAAGGACCGCCAAACCCCCAGTGCTGTCAAGAGATTTTGACCAACTGATATATTGTCGACAGCATCATCGCCACCGGAGCCGTCTTCTCGATATTACCTGCCATCGCTGTCTTCCTCCGTTTCTACTGCCATCTCCGGGTGACTCGCTTCAAGGTCGGTATCGATGATTGGCTTATGCTGGGGTCTCTTGTCTTGACCGTGGGACTTGGACTTATGCTCATCGTTGGTACGTTCCCTGTCCACTTGAGCAGGCGATCGAGCCAAACCATTCTATTGCATGTGGCATAGTCCAACTAACAGCGCCATATTACCCAAACAGGCGGGGCACTGCAAGCATTGGCCGCTCCTACGCCTCAGGGATGGAATAAGGGCGACTATATGTGGGTGACCAACGATGATGAAATCATAACAGAAAAGGTTGTGATCTCCCCCATTCCCAGACGTCACATACTATGTATGTGTCCATAGCTCTAACCCGTGGCTGGCGTACAGATTTTCTGGGCGTTCAATCTGGCCCAGGAGTTTTCTTTCGGTCTAGCCAAGCTATCCATCCTCTTCTTCTACAGGCGCGTCTTCATCTCCCCAGTCTTCAAGGCCATCAACACAACCCTGATGGTGGTCGTCTCGCTCTGGACCATCGGATTCTTCTTCGCCTACATGTTCCGCTGCGGGACCAACTTCTGGGCACTCTGGGCGCCCCTCAAGGATCTCTTGAAGTACTGCTACAAGAGCACGCCGTACTTTTACGCCATGTGTATCTCTGACGTTGTCACTGATGTCTTTATACTCAGCCTACCATTATTCTGGGTGAGTACAACGTATTGATAAATTTCTTATTAGACGTCAGGGGTTATATGCTAATCAGGCTTGACAAGCTCTGGAACCTTAAGATGACTCTGGGCAAGAAACTCGGTGTTATGGGAGTCTTCCTTCTAGGAGCAGTGTAAGAGTCTCTCACCCATAACTCTCCTCACTCTCACCAAATATCAACTAACAAGATACACCTGCCCAGAGAATTAACCACGGGTATCTTGCGTCTCGTAATTTACGTACAACAGGCAGCCAGTAAGCATCATGTCCCTGACACTCGCAAAATCACGTATGCCCAGGAGCGCCCTAATGATGTATACTAACCTCCAACCCCCCCCCCCTCAGACCCCTACCAAAACGCAGACGGCATAGGCCACCTAACCACAATGATGTTCTACACCATGATCGAGATGGGCATAGCCGTCATCGCAGGCTGCCTGCCGACAATCTGGCCCCTCACAAACAACATGTCCCTCGAGGGCATGGTGCGGACGGTGCGCAGCGCGCTATCACTCGAGAGCCTACGCGAGTCCCTCCTGGGCAGGGCCGGCTCCCCGGGGAGCAGGAACAGGGACGACAACAACCGGTCCGAGGCCGTGGTAGTGCCCTCGTCTTCGAAGTCCCACTGGCAGGACGGCTCCGAAAAGGACGACTTGGGCTCCGAGATGCGGCTGTCGGACAGCGTGTCACACCACGATGATGCGCGCTGGCCTGCCGGCAGCAGTCTTGAGCAGGGACGGGGTCAGGAGGTGGATGGTGGTGGTGTTGGCGGTAGGGGCGTTAAGCTTGATTCGTCGGTGGAGGTTAGGAGGGAGTCGGCGGCGGAGGGGGAGGCTCGGGATGGGAGTGTGCCACGTGCAGTGTAGGATTTGGATGTGAGGACTGTGACGCATGTATCTTCGCCGCGGTGAGTGTTTGGGAGGCTGATGATGATGCGTATTTCTACACTCCTGAAGTCTGATCTAGATACTTAATTTTGAACATATTGTTATTGATCATGTAATGTGTGATGCTCATCACATGTGGGCATCTCATTGTTGTTGGTACCGGAGACCCGAGAATGATATATCCTCATGTGCTGAAGTCAAGTTTTGGCTGCACATGTGCTGCTTGTTAAAGTGTGATTAGATTCGTATGAGCGCAGTGGCAACAGAAGTACACCCGCCTCACCACCATTCATGAAGAGCTTTAGAAACACTGAGCAGCCAAATAAGGGATATAATCGAGTGTTGAGCAATTTGTGATGCCGTTGTGGTAACAAGCATGTAGCCACGGCAGGGACGCTTTACCCCGAACGCGAGCAGTCGATGACATCACCTTGGAGGTTATGTTCGACCTCGTCTCGCATCTGGACAGCCTCTTCAAGTTCTTTGCATTCTACCTTGCGCCCAACACGTGCGAATTTAGCAAGAAAATTAACCAATGACCATCAAATGCACTACATCTGGCCTCTCTACATTATGTCTAACGTCAGCCTCAACGGTAAGTACACCACATCTCACATCTAAACGACTCGAGGACCCACACCTCTTCGTACTGTACACCACGACTACACATGCACAAACTAAACCCATCCCACAGTATTCCGCCAACCCCTCAAACTCTTCTCAACCCAGCCCATAACAGGCTTCCACCGCGACGGCTACTGCCGCACCAGCGCGCTAGACCGCGGCAACCACGCCGTGGCGGGCGTCGTGTCCGACGACTTCCTCGACTACACGGCGCGCCAGGGCAACGACCTGCGGCCCGTGGGGCTCAGCGACGGCTGCAAGTGGTGCCTGTGCACGGGGCGGTGGCTGCAGGCGCTGCGGGCGTTTGAGAGCGGGAGCATCCCACGGAGCGCCGTGCCCAAGGTCGACCTTGAGGCTACCGACGAGAGCGCGCTGAGGAGTGTCGACCTGGAGACCTTGAGGGCGTTTGCTGTTGATGCTCAGCAGCAGCAGCAGCAGCAGGGTGGGCAGGCTGGGGGCCGGCAGACGAATGGGGTGAATGGGGTGAATGGAGTGAATGGGCATTAAATAGTTACTCAGCTGTCTGGTTCCAATTTGTGTGGCATAAGTGTATGTGTAGTCTTGAGTTGTGTCAACTTCTACCCAAGATTACATCCGAGTCTCACTATCCTCAATAACCTCCGCGCACCGTCTCCGAACCTGCTCTTCCATCACCAAACCCTGTGGGACAACCTCGATCCTATACATCAAGATGTAACTCACCGTTTTCTCATACTAGGCTAGGCCCCTTTCCCACAATCCTCAACACCTTTCTTCCCTGCCATTTCTCCTCCTCCCGCTAAGACTTCTTCAGAATTAAGCACCGCTGGCAGCACATTAAGAATGCCGATTTTTTTTCTTGGCACACCTATCTATCAACACGCAGATGAGCAGGCCGGGATCAATTTCATATGCTTCCCGGAGCCAGTCTTGCATATGTGGCGACGTCCGTACCTTGATGAAAAGCCGGACAACAGTGAAAGAGAGTGTTCACATATGTAGGCTTTACTACCTCGGGATATGGCGCTCCGGCGCTGGGATGAGTTGGACCTGCAGAGTCGCCAGTTTGAGATCAACGTCGAACCTGAGCTGAATGGAGCAATGAGTTAGGCGAGCGCTCATCATGTCACACACGCCACAAACACTCAAGAATAAAAATAAACTCATGTACAAGAACCGTGTTGTTATTGGGAGGAATGGTAGTAGTAGTAGTAAGGTTGTTGGAGGAACACGTGGCCGAACCTCTGCCGTCTGTATACAGATGCTTTAATACCGCACCCCCTTTGCAGCAAAACCAAACCCCCGAAAGACCCAACCAACCCCGGTGCCTGTTTTCTTGTCCCAGGAGTGAACACACATGCAACAATAAATAAAAAACTGCGGAATGAAAGAAAATACACAACATGAGAGGAGGAAAAGACATGAAAAAGATGGACCATCTGGGTCTTTGTCCAAAGCTGATACCCCAGCGCCGGACCCCCCCTATGTGCTGCCTGATAAACGCCTAAAAACAAGGGGTATGGTGCTCCCCTGTACCCCCGTTCATGATATGTCTGATGCAGCAAAAACTCGTAGTAAAGGGCGAAGGGCTGCTGGAGACTTTGCTTCCACGCTTGATTGCTGTTCGACATCCTCCGAAATGAATCCACGGAGCCCACGGATAGTGCCGCCGCCGAGGATGCAAAGCAAATTTTAGCGCCTACTCGGACGGTCCTCATGACTCGGCGCTTTGAAGATTATTTTTACTTCGAATGTCCCACATGGGCCACGGTCCCGCTACGGCCCCTGGCCCTCATCGCTGCTATCCCACCGGCTCCGGTTCCGGGCGCGCCTACAACAGAGCCCGCGGGACCCCCGCGCTCTTGTAGCCGCCATACCCATTCGACAACGGTCTCGTAACAGAGAACAAACTGGCGTATAGTCTGCACCATTGACAGGCGCTGGCACCTAAAGTCGGTTACAGTCGACGCAATTAAATCCATGGTGTCGTCATCGATCCAAGACGTGTCGATGCTGCCATAGTCATCTTCGCTGTCCGAGGATGAGTAGGATCTGGCGGGAGAGGGCGAAGCCATGTTTACATCGGGGAAAGCAGGCGATTTCGGCGGCGCAGCGGTGCCGGGGCTGATGGCGTCGTCGAATGGGTCTTTCCTTTCGGTTCGGTCGCTGAAGGCGTTTTGAAGCGAGTTGAATGACAAGCCAGCCATGACGATATCCCCCTCTTGATCGCGTGAAAGCTGCGGAGGTGGTTGTAGCTTGTGGGCGCGAACCTTCTTCTCGATGTTGGCGTTGGCCCTCTTGATGTTGCGCATCCTTTGACGCTTGAGCATGTCGATCACGCTGTCGACAGTGCAGAAAGTACCAGTGCGGCCACAACCCGCCGAGCAGTGGACGAGCATGGGGCGCGCGTTCTGATCCGCTTCGGGTTCTTCCCACCAAGCGAGTGGCATCCCACTCTGAGCACGCGATCGTTTTTTCGGACTGCGTCCAGAGCTGCCTTGAGTGGCCGGTTCAGAGTGCTGAGGGGTCTTGGCCGTTGCTAGAGTGGTGTTCACGTCGACTGGTAGAGCCGACCGCTGCATGACGTTTGCGAGGTCGACAAGTGCAAGGAGGTGGCTCGGTTGAGCTGGCGCACCGAAGTCAGGCCAGGAGGGGTAATGCAGGTGGGTGATCTCTCGTATCGGGGCGAAGGGATGTGCCGAGTGCGACAGAGCGAATTTCCGAATTATGACATACGGAGTCTCACCACTCGAAGGGTTGGCGGCCGACTTTGCTTGGCCCTGTTGTGGGCTGGCATCCAACGTCGTCGTGGTGTTGGCTCTTCCCCGGCCCATTTCCGCCGCCGCAGCGCCGAAGCCGAAGGCATCGTCTGGCTGAGCTGGACCGGCGGCGGATGGGGACTCGCCGGAGTCCTTCGATGTGGCAGGCTGAGAGGCGTTCTTGTCGATATCAAGGGAAACCTTCCTCTCAGATAGCGCCCGCAGTTTGATGGCTCCGAATTCCCGATCTTTCCAGTATGAATGGCACTTGAGTTGACCGCCCTCGGATTCCGCCGTGAGCATTACAATTACACGAACGTCCTGGTCCCAAATCACAGACCAGAAGTCCTGTTTGACGGTTAGCCGATGTATAATAAAGTTGGATGGATATGGCAGGGATAGGTTACCTCGAAGGTCGCCGGCAGTGGACCCTGGCTGGCGATGTACCTCTTATGGCTTCTGGATGCCTTGATATGACTGGCATTGACATAGTCGCAGGCACCTTCAGGTTTGCCCTGCAGCTTGACCCGAGCATGCTCGAATGGCAAGATGTCTTTGTAGCGGTTCTTGCCGCCCTTCTCAATACCGCTCAACACGACCTTCTCCTCGGCCTCTCCTCCGGCACCCACAGCTGTCCCGGGGTTGAGGTACGAATATGCTCCCTTCATGCGCGATTGCTCGGCGAGCTCGATCTTCAGGAATTTGTCGCTGACCTGCTTGCCCTTGTCCGCTGGAGCAGCAGCCTCACGCAGCCACTTCGGGAGTGCTTCCATTTCTGCCCTTTGAGGCACCTTAACTTCCATCTGCCCAACTCCGTCGACAAGGTCTTGATTTTGTCGAATGTTGGCAAAGAACGGATTGGCGGCGTTACCTGTGTTGGGGAGTATTACTCCGCCGACGACGGGGGCGACGCTAGGCCTTCCATCTTTGTCGCTGGAGCCGCTGGCGCCAGGTAATGACAGTGTCGGACGGCCGGGTGACTGGTCCATCACACCCCCTTTCTCGATGAGTGCTGGGTAGGACGCCGCGAAAGCGTTGAAACCGCCCCTAAGAATTGAGCATTCACCGGTATAACCCTCGTTGGTAAACTTCTTGATCGTGTTCATGGCGGAGACAGCATCCTTCTTTTCGGATGAGAAGGCGTCGTACACCACCAAATATTTGGTGTCTCGCCACCCCGCGAACTTCTCCTGGTCTGAGTTGCCTTGGAATGTTTGTTGCAGCTTCAGAAGATTAAAAGTGGCACGCTTCAGCAATGTTGTTGGAATGCATAGATTCAGCGCCCCCCTGACGCGAGACTGTGCGTACTGTGGTGACACGCGGAGATCCAGGAGCAGGATCTCACTATGCAAAGGAGCATCCAGCATTTCTTTGAGTTGTGTCGGTGAAATCATCGCCGGCCCGGATGATTCCAGCGTAACAGGTACCGTGTCGGCGCGAGCCTTCAGGTTCCACGTAGGGTTTGGCGAGGGCGGCTCGACCTTGTCATGGGCCAGTGACAACCTTGGGTGACGATCGTCCAACTTTGACAGCCCGCCTCTCCTGTCGAATGACGAATCATACTGCGCTGGTGACTCGTGCCTTGGGAGGTTGAAAAAGCTGGGTGGGTTGACGCTTGCTTCTGAGCCCCGTTTGGAATCAGCAGAAACATATGCGGAGTCGTGCGTGTTGATACTGGCATTATCGACATCCATCTTCTCCGAAACCGACTCCTTCGCCCTTGACACGTCGGCAGCTTGGCTGGACGAGCGGACAAGTGCCGGTGTGAGGTTGATATCGGCACCTATGGTGTGCCATCTTGGAGGGCGTGGCCTTGATGGTGGCTGCCCTGATGCGAGTGTGAGGGGTGAGGTGCTCCCAAAGTGGGAGGAACCCAGGCTAAACGACGATGCCCTATTTGCATCTGCTTGTTTCCTAAAGGCCTCGAAATCCGGGTTTGCATCGAGAGGAATCTGCTTCGGCAAAGCAGCACCAAAGCTCTTTACTGATGACGTCGACGGACTCCATCTGTCCTGAGCGACTCCGCCTGTTTCCAACGCGTCGACCGACTCGACCTGCTGCCCAAAATAGTTGGGTGATGGAGCCCGGCCATCTTGACCAGGTGCCTGTCCTAGGGGCGTGGATAAAAGGGTTTTAGGGGCGGCGGAAGGAGAAAGCTTGGGCGGGTGTGATGCGGCGACGGACAGAGAACCGCGGGGAGAAGCCATGGGCGATGAGGACTTGGCCGAGGTCCTCGAGCGGCTGTTGGACTGCGACCTCGCGTGTGAGGAGCTGCTGGAGGGATATGGCTGGGATGAATAGGATTTTGAGGTGACTGGTGGTGGTCTAGTGGTCTTCATATTGTAGTAAACGGCGGGAGCGGCGCGCTCGATGTTAATTCTCGATTCTGGAGGCGCCATGCTCCCAAGACTCGTGCTGGATCTCTGCGAATGGTTGCCGCTGACATGCAGGAGTGGGTGTGTTCTCAAGCGGAGCTTTCGTCCACGTCTTGCGGTGTCAGGGCCGTCTTGCCTGCGAGTTACTTTCATAAGGTCATGTTCGCAGTGCGGCTGCATGTACGGAGATTTCGACTTTTCTGGAGGGGAAGAGGTTGGTCTAAGGTCTAAGGTTCGAGGGTATGGGTGGCGACACTGCTGACTTTCGCTCGGCTCGCTCGTGTTCTTGGAGTGTCTCTGTGTGTCTTGAAGTCTATCTCGAAGTTTCGATATCCCTCTGCTGCAAGTCGGGCGTGACCAAAAAAATACAGGTTCAGTGTCTCGGGTAATCGCAACAGAAACGACCGGAGTAGAGACGTGGGAATCCAGGATCACTGGAAAATGGGAGTTGATGTCGGAATGGGATTCATGGGACGGGGGGGAGGGGACAAGGGTGGACTGGTTATGATAGCAGTAATAGTTGGTGGTCCCAGACCCTTGCTGCGTGCCCTGTGGGGAAGGTTGTTCTGCTTTGCTGGGGATGGTACCTTGGTACTCTGTCATCGGCAAGTTCCCTGCAGCGAGGTTGGACAGGGGTCTGGGGGTCTGAGACAGGGGTGGGGTCGGAGCCTACTAATTTCAGGTCAGGGAATGAGCAAGATGGACCCTGAACCCTGGGACCTACACTAGAGGCGCAACCGGATTCGGGAGAGTCTTGGGTGACATGTGGATTGCCCCGAGTGTCCAGGTTCTTGCGGCTGTAACGCAGGCAGACCAAAAGAGGTAGTGAGCCAACCCGTGCAGAGATCAAGGAAACTGAATGATGCATCCGCAAAGGAGATGGATGGTTGAAACGACCTTAGTTACGGCCAGGGTCACGGGTCCAACTACACTAATAAAAGCTGAGAGGCCCTGAGGCCCCGAAAAGTAGGGGTCCAAGAGATGGGCGAAGACCACCACCCTTCCTTCTGGTAGCGCCAGAGATGCGGAATAAGCCTTTGCTGGACTTGGCCACCTCTACTCCGTATTGGGCATCGCCTCAATCTCTCGCCTGGGCTAGAGAAAGAGGGGTCCTGTCAGGCTGTAGAAGTGATACCTAAGCCAAAATACACAGTCCATACATACCTTCCCTTAATGCCAGACTAGTCCAGACCCAAGGTGAGTAAGTACTTAAGTACGGAGCAGGAATAGATGCATACCTGGACCACGGCAATACTGGGAAAATGTATACGGTCTTCACGGTAAGGCCACCATGCTCAGTCGTAGCTCTCCCAATTGTTCCCGATGCTGCATGCGCACTCGCTGCGCTGAGATTATCGCCATGTGTTTTTGCACTGCCGAATAATACCCTTCCGATCGTCACCGACAGTACTGTATCTAACGTTGGCCTGACAGACCGACATCTCACACACCAAACAAAGCTTGACGCGCAGAGGAGCAAGAAAAAAAAAGGCCCGACCCAGTGCTGGGATGTAGAGAGACACGAGCATGCTGGCAGGCTGGCACGCGGGCACGGCAAGACGGACGGCCAGGCCCAGGGCACAGGGGTATCGCAAGGAATACACACGGAGCAGATGTTCCTGGGGGGAAGTGATCTACGTCGTAGTGCTCCAAAAACCTCATAGGCACGAGAACGCAAGAGCTGGGCTATACTTGCATCTTATCACATGCTCCCGCCTCCCACTCCCACCAGCTAGGAGCAAACCTGTGACGCAATAGACGGCCCACGCGTCCGGTCAGTTCAGCGACAGTGTTTCGTATAGTTGAGGATAGTCGATGGTCGATATGCTCTAACAGTCTACTCGCGTTTGGTCTTTTGCACATATAGCGGGGCATGCTTGTGGTTCGGTTCTCCAACCGGTCGACTAAGAACGACAAGAACAAATATAGGCCGTTTCTTTCCACAACAGCCCGAGTCACTGAAACGGCCTGCGTGCCACACAATCTTGGTAGACTAGATGTTGACACTGGGCAGACTGCTCTGCTGACTGGCAGATGTTTGTCTGTATTCATTCTTGGGCATCCATGCACACAGGCTGCCAGGCCGTCCCTCGTGCCCCTCTGCCAGACACTGCCTCTCCCCCAGTCACCCAGGTCCCCCAAGCATACCGCGCCGATGTTCGCAGAATGGAATGCCTGGTGAGCTCTCTCAATAATCGTTGTCGTCACCATCGTCATCATGAACGTGCAGTGACGGCAAAAAGCGGGCGCTCTGCTCTCTGCTCTCTGTGCTCGCTGCTCGCATGCTCGTCAGCCGCCGCCAGTGTCCCACTTTTCCATCCACGCAGCCACGGTCACGCGGCAGTGTCGAGAAAAGGCAGCAGTCGGTCTGATTGTTTCGTCGTAGTCAGATGCATCTTCGACGACCCATGGTTCATGATCTCGGTGGGTTCCGCGAGGCCTGTGATTCACACACAGGGCAGTCAGGCAGACGGAGCAGAGGAGCACTTGAGCCAATCTTGTGGTGGGGAGGGGGGGGGGTTTGCCCTGATCGAGACGGGGTCGTATCCAGAATTGCCAATACCAGGCTGGGACGGCTGTGTACCTGTTAGGAGCGGGTGCTGCAGTCGCCCCCGTGTGTGGTACGTACCGCAAGCATGCTCCTCGGTGGCGTACCGATGACGACATAGGGCAGCTTTCGGCCCCGTTATCGTCGGGCCTGCCAGGCCCTGCCTTGAGCAAGCCAAAACTCAAAACCGAAGCAGCGTCACATCTCAATTCGGGGCTCTGGCCAATGGCCAGCCCTGGAAGAGCCCAGGACCCCTATTTTCTGGAACCCGCTGTTAACGGCGCTGCTGGGGAGGGACAAGCACTTCAGGGCACATGTGCCCCCGCGGGTGCGGTTCCTTCCTTATCACACGCCCCCACCTGCCACTCAAACCTCATCATCGTCATTGAGGGGACTTTGGAGCTTCTAGAACCGAGTCCATAAGCCCCACCCCTCGCCAGATGTGTTTCACTCAGACCACCGCAGCTTTCCAAAGGGGGCAGTTGACCTGCACAAGCTGCACACGCCCCGTCGTACCGCACCGGACTGCAATGTAGCGAGTGTTTGTCAGAGCAATCAAGCACGACAAGCGAGAACAGGCATTCTGTCATGATGCCGTACCCAAAAGAAAGAGAGGAAAGAAAGAAAGAAAAAAAAAAGAGAGGACCACCGTTGAAGCCATCGAGATTTGTGCGAGTCGAGTCAATCATCCACTCAGTCATTTACCGCATTACGGATCCATTTCCAGACGGTCTCGAGCGTTCTTTAGCTAGGTCACGATGCTTCGCTTCGAGGTACCGCAGTAATCTGATCGTCGTGCGTACCAGCGATGCGTCACCAATGATGGGGTCTCGTCTGTCCGTGAACGACTTCTGCTCCAATGCTCCAAAATAACATCTGTGGAGGGGCCTACCGCCTACCGCCTACCGCCTACCGACATCGAACAAAAATGGCCGCCCCGAGCCCCTAGCAAACTTTGTTCAGGTCTGTCACACCTTCCCAAGGCCACGGTACATAATAACACTACACGGCCTCTGAGCCTCTCAGAGATGTCATGATAGAGTCACTGGCGCGGGCAGGGTGTGTGGTGGGCATCTTTGCGCTGGCCCGCCATGACAAGCAGGTCCGGTCTCCAGTCCTCCACTCAAACAACTCGCCTGTCCCGCCAGTTCAACTGCTTTCTCCCATGCGGTGGGGAAGTGATTTCCGCCAGGCTGAGTGATGTGCGTGAAAGGTTCCACTCGCTTCCAAGTTCGATGCTATGCCCCGCCAGTCCACCAGGAACTTGACCGTGTACCGCTGCACTTCACGTGGCTGCTGCTCTCCCGGCCTTTGGCAGAGATCTGGACAGCAAAGCAGAGATTGGAAGTCGTGATCCATCCGAGCTGACCTCGCCGCGCCTGCTCTGCCAGTTCTGCTTTGCCCAGGGCCCAGGCACGACGCCAGCAAAGACCCACGCGCAACTCCTCGATTCTGCTTTTTTAAGGTTCGACCGGTGGAGAGCTCGACAGCTCGGCACGACGCTCTAGATGCCGATGCGATACTACATCGCCATGCAGGCTCACAGGCTATAGCCCACTTCCCTTTCCCAAGTCGCGAGAGTTAACTTTTGTCCAGCTCTGTGCTGTGCTCGCGGACTACTGGCAGCCGTTGCCGGTGCGGCGCAGCACAGCAGTGCGGTGCGGTGCGGTGCACAACAGACCCTTTTGCCGAGGGGGACTTGGTAATCGTCATCCCGCTTACTCTTCTCTCCACTACACAGGCATTCTGGAGGAGTCGAATGGAGGGACCTGTGACTACATTTCACTGCTCGTACCGTCGCACGAGGTAACTCCGACGGTTGCTCATCATTCATTGGAAAGGGCTCTTTATTGTTTCCAGATGGGTACGAGACTGCCCCCTTCTTCGGATTTTACTCGATCGCGACCGTGGCGGACTTGTGGTTGAACCAAGTCTGCACCAATCACCGGTACTTACGCAGCACACGGCGTGTGTAGTATGCACCTAAGGATAGTCAGGGACAGACCCGATGTGCCCCCAAAACACCTTGTCCGCTACAGGACACCGCTTCCGAAGGCCATAGGTGCCAGGACAGATCGCCTTGGTCGGTTCTTGAATTCTGACAAGCCTGGACTCCGAGTCCTTAGGCATTTGCCTGGTGCGAATTTCGAAATGGCACCACTCAGAAACTGTGAAAAGCCACAACCGCGGGGCTCGCGCTTGCTGAACCATGGCATTCTGTGCATTTCCCATAGTCCGGTCAGGGTTCAGCTATAGAGTTCCGCCCATCGGGATGGACATGGCTCGTGATGGGCGGCGCGGGGCCAATGAGGCCCGGCGGACCCACGTCCTGCCCCTGTTCGCCTCACCCGCTAAGCAAGAGTCTTGATCTCATCACTATTCCCTCTTCACCTCCAGGGACCCACACACACGAGCACGGGAGCAATGCAGAGCAGGTTATGGCAGATAAAGTTCAGAGACTAGTGTGCCGTCTCAGAGTCTGGTGCCCCATCCGTTCTCGGGACACTCAGTCCGGCCACAATGTTTCCAGTGCGATGCGGCATGATGAGAAGAATGGAGACGGGGAAACGAGGCGCCACTGTGGAGGAAACAAAAAAAAACAACAAAAAAAAAACCCCAGCTTCAGGGTTCTGTCATGACACAAACGAGAGGATCTAGACCGTGATGGTTGAGACACTTGCGCTGCTTGTTGCATCTTGGCATTCCAGCAGCGCCCGGCCGTCCTGTCCGTCAGGCTCTGTAGGCAGGTACTCGAGCAGTCTAGGTGGATTGTGTTACTGATGAAACTTTTACTATCTGCCCCCCCCCTTGTAGCACACTCTCACTGCTCGAGCCCGGCTCCGCGATCAACAATTCACAGCAGCCGGGACACAAAAAATGGCGCGCAGGTTGACTCGGGATCGCCCTTGACACAGGCCGTCACCCAATTCAGGATGTGCATGGCCGCCCGCCACTTTGACGTCTCGGCGGCTCCTGCGATTTTTTGTTCCTTCTTTCTTACACCGCCCGACAGGAAGGAGGGGGGCCTGGCCAACTTTTCCGGAGTGAGTCGAATGAGGCACAGCGTTTAAATGTGGACGGATAGCTGTCGCGTGGATATGAGCTGCTCGGAGACACAGTCACAGAAAGCAAACTTAGAAGGGTCTGCGAGAATATATGGGATACCCGCTTTTTTCCCTGGTGCGTTCGAAAGCGGTGCCCGGGATCTATCATCAATGAGTGGGATTATGTTCGGGACGGAGGGTATTGGATTCTCCGTCCCAGGTTCGGAGTCGGGGAATACAGCCAGTCAGTTAATCCCGTCTATCTGTCCAGTTTCGTTTTTACCGGCTTGGGGTTTTGCTCTCCCTTTTCTAATCATTTTGAACGGCTCTAATAATAGACGGGGGCGGGGGGGTTGGTCAGAGGAACCGAAGGGAAAATGGCCTGATATTGTACACTATAGACTTGTGTCTCCGCAGTGGACGCGCGCGCACGCAGCCCTATTTCATAAAGTGCAAGTAGCAATGTAAGCAACTCTACAGTATCTCGGCCCGTTGCGGCCGGTCTTGGCCTGGTAGTCAGTAGTCTCCACGTTCACGTTACGCGCCATGCGTGTGATAACGATATCCAGAGAAAAAAGGGTCTTGGTTTCCATCTGTTCATTTTTTTGGGGAAATTCGCACGTGGACATATTCCCTTGTTGGGGGGTTCATTTGATTGTTGATGCAGGGCTGGCAGGGCAATCAAGAAATGACAGTCAACTTACCATACAGTATTTTGCGCATGTTGCATGTCTGCGTGCGTGCAACCAAACTAATAACTCCCTGATCTGATCCGATCCGATCCTAATCAATCCGGCGCAGGATCTTTGCGTAGGTGTATGTATGGCCAAGTTTAATTTCTGCCCCTTAATTGATTACAGATTTCTCGTTTTTGGACACTGGAAAGGCCGAGTTTGCGGTTAAATCTTGGTTCTGGCATATTTCAAACTTGTTTCCGTCTTTCATACATTATAGTCTTGGGGTTTCTGATATTTTGTGCCCCATAGGTTCTCCGTGATGGACGGCCAGGCCGGTTTTGGTTTCGTCCCCCCTCCTTCGCCCTCAAACCATTGCTGATATGCATGGGGTGTACCAGAGACCTGGTTCGTTCATTTTTCCGTGGACTCGAAGCTCCCTTGGGTTAGGTTGGGGGGGGGGGCTGTCTATCTGGCTGGGACAATACTCACAGACCAAGCACTTAATTATTCGTAACTTGGTTACCGCATTTATCTATTTATTCCTTTGGAACTTGTCCCATAGTGAGCGTCGTATTTTTGTGTTTAGAAGATTTTTTGATTTCTTTTTCTCAAAAAAAGAAACACCACCCTTACCGCTCAAAAAGCATCATGACACATCTAGGTCATTGAAACATTGGCGGACAGAAATATCACAGGCGTCATTTCTGCCGCCTCGTAGCACATGTGCCTGACGTTGCCCGCTGACTCGAATGACTCGCTGCTGTCATCTATGACTTGCCTTGGCACCAAACAAAAATAATATCCAGCAAGCGAGCGAGCGAGGGGGGGCGCAAGGATTTGGGCACCTTCCAAGTTTCTCGTTGTTCCTGTTGCTGCCGGGTAGCCGGGCTGGGCAGCAGACCACCCAACCACGAAGTCATCAGGATCTAGGAACAAGTTTTTTGGGGGGTAACCGCTGACCAAGGAGCAAAGGTGGTTGTGAATCGCGGCGGGACGGCGGCGGGAACGGCCTGAGCCTGAGCCTGGCAGCTCCGGGAGGGTTTTGTTACACACGTGTTGGGGAGTCCCGCTTAGGAGCGAGGCCGCGTGCCCCAGCACTTGAGGTGACTGCTTCCTTACACCCCCCGCCTGATGGGTTCCGTTCTCCAAAGGTCGACCAGAACCCCCCCTCCCCCCGGGGGCCGAAGTCCGTGACCGCGGCTTCTCGGCATTTCTTGGGCGAGCGACTTTTTGGGTTAGTTGCCCTTTCGTCGTCACGACACCAGCGACTGCAATTTGTAATGTAGTAGAGTCTCGGGGAAAATCTAAAATAATAGACGGCGTTCATCACGAGGAAGTCACTTTTTTTCCCTTTTTTTCCCTTTTTTTTCTCTTTCGAATTGAAGGTGGCTCGTTTGTTTTGGGCGACTGATTTCTCGTGCGTGATCGGCTGGGAGCCCATTGATTGCCGCTCGTCGCCATGCCTGCTTCCGGACCGACGGAGAAGCAGCCCGCCGCTCCGTCCCCCCGAGGGGGAGAGGAGAACCGGCGCAGGGCGATGGCCGGCGTGCAGGCCATCTTTGACCGGTATGGACGGTATTTCACTGACTGTACTTGTGTGTCGCATCGCATACCCCACACTCCACGGGGCCGCATGCTTCCTTTCCCCCGAGAACACCTTTTCCCTTCCTCCTCGGCAGCATCACCACCACACCACCCATCGATATCACCCATTTGCCCGTTCCCATTCCGACACTGATCTGCACGTACTCATTTCTAACATCCATGCCAGGTACAAACTCGTCCAGGCCCGCGTAGGCCCAGCCTTTGACAATGCGACCATGCAGAACTGCGAGGTGCTGGACGCATCTCTCGGCCCGCCGCACGACGATGATACCGGTGTCCCGCGTGTGGGCAATGGGACGAGAGCAAGGCCGACCCCTCCGGACGCGGGCGTCAAGGCGTCGTGCACCACCAGGCTGTTCATTGGCGCCGAGCTGGGCAACTACAACGGTGTCATGCACGGCGGTGCGGCGGGGGTTATCTTTGATATGCTGACCACCATCGCGCTGGGGCCAGTTGCGAGGCCTGGGTTTTGGTCGTGAGTCTATCCCTTGGATGGATATCTTTTCTTTGAACTCCTCTCCTACCCTGTTCAGGGTGGAGATGACTATCCTATGTGTTGTCCTTGTGTCTCTTCATCTTCTTCCTGTGGACCGTGGATCTGTCACGCTTCCGATGGCGATTGTGGTCACATGATGTGTTCTTCGGGACTCTAAACGATACTGCCGTCGTCCTCGATGCTGATGGTAGGTATCTCCCACGCCTACAGATTCTTCGGAGGCGTCACACGTACGCTGAATATCAGCTACCTCAAGGCCGTGCCTATCGGTGAGTTGACCATCCCAGATCACGCCCTACCCCAGGGGACCAGAACCCGCGTTCAGCGAGACTCGCCTCAGGACGGACATGTCCCGCATCGGGCGTCACGCATGAAAGAATGTTCCCAACAGATCCATGTCCCTTCTGAGTGTGTCATCCATCGATCGGTCCCTTTGGCGGTATATGAGGGGGCTTCTTGGTTCTCTAACTCGGCCGCAGGCACAACCGTCATCATATACTCCTACGTCTACCAGGTCGGCAGGCAGACGGCATACATCAAAGGCTGGATGACGAGTGAGGACGGCAGGACCATCTACGCTGTCTGCGACCACCACAAGATTCATGTACCCACGTCAGCGGAGCACATGAAGCTGAAAGTACCCTGGGACGAGCAGTGGGACGAGGAGGGAAAGGAGAAGAAGACGGCGTCGAAACTGTGACAGGAGACGTGATGCGAGTTGACGGGCCGTGGGCGTCCGGGTAAGTTTTATTTGCTTCCAGTCATTGAGTGGGGGAGCAAAGACACCGCATAGACATGGCTACAATGCAGACCATATTCACCGCACCGCTTCTATACCGTAGCAGTCACGCGCTATCGTACTGTAATAATATGAACAAAAGGGTATTATGACATCGAGTGAGCTCTCCTGGTCCGGGCCCTCTTCAAGGACCATCGCATCTGGCCAGCCTGACCTGTCTTTCAGCCCCAAGGCTCCTCTCCTCGTAACAGAAACCACAGACGTCAGAACAAGGCATAAAAGAAGCGCAAACCCAGGCTATGCATTTCCTTTTTTTCCAAACCCAACAATGATAACTTTAGCCCAAGATGTAGTGGGCTATGGTTACAGTCGAATGTAGACGTCTAGGCAGTCGATCCTCCACTCCCTCTTCCCCAGCAGGTTCCTGAGCCACTCGATCCCTATGCCAGTCCACTCGCTCCTCGCCTGGGCGACGTGATCGGCGGCGGTGCCCATCATCGCGCTGGCCGTCGCGTTGACCGTGTCCTTGGCCACGAGGTAGGTGGCGTTCACGGTGGCGGTCAGGTTCTCGACGGCTGAGAGGGCGGCGCCGCCACCACCACCACCACTGCCATCAGCGCAGCCCCCTGCCTCGCCACAGGTGAACGAGGCCGTGCCGTCGGTGAAGTAGGAGACGCCAGGGCGGGGCTGGAACCAGTTGGAGCTGAAGTCGAAGAAACAGCGGTCGGACCAGTTGCACGAGGTCATGAAGAGGATGAGCAGCAGGAAGGAGCAGTAGATGCAGGGCCGGTTGAGGAAGTAGGTGCAGACGAAGAAGAGGAAGATGAAGGCCGGGGAGGCGTTGGTCGGGATGAAGAGGAGCGGGAGCCAGCTGTGTGGACGCGGGAGAGAATTGTCAGCTTGGATTATTCGAGAGGGGATCAATCATGACGCCGGAGCGACGGAGCGACGGCCGAGACAGCAGGGCAGGGCAGGGCATGGTAGGTAGGGTTGAAGGGGGAACGTACCTTCGTAAGCAAAACATGGTGTCGGCTGCCTGAGGTTTGTGTCGTACGGGAGGGGAGTTCGTGTGGGAAGGAATGGTGCAGTCTCCCACGTGGGTAATGAATGAATATGTCCTCGGTTCACCGTGTTCGTAGACTCGAGCCCCGGATCATGGCAATAGGTAGGCAAGGCAGGGACGTCCGTTCGTGTGGTCAGACCGACGTTGGATAGGTTGGTTGGTGGCCAAAGTAGCGCAGGACTCGAGCGCAAGGGGAAGCGAGGCGGTGGACTCGGGAGTGGGCAAGTCGGGATGCGGCTCGTGGGCGGCCAGAGATGGTCCAGGCACAGACAGGCAGAGAGGGTTGTGTGCAGTTCCGGTACATACATATACAGATGTGGGGATGAGGATTAAAGATTTTGTCGAGCCTGGGTAACCCGCGAGGCTTGTTGTTTCTATTAAAAATGCACACTTTGTATGCTGGGGGAGGCGTGAAGCGGGGCCCTGGAGCCTATTTCCTAGGATCGAGGAAGAAGACGGGGAGAGTCTGACGTCGCGGAGGATGGAAATGCTTGCATTCGGTTTCGGCGCTTTCCTCTAGGAGGGAGTTCGACCAGATCTGGCCCATGCGCCCGGCCACTGCCCATCGCCCACTAGCTCTCGATACTGTAGAGGGCCGCGGAGCACAAGCAAGTCGCCAGTTCCAGAGCTAAGTCTGCCGTCTACTGTATCCGTACCAATGCGACAGTCACTTGGCTGGGTACCTAGGTATGTACTTTAGCAGCAACTTATTGTAGCCGAAACGGACCCGGCGCTCCGGAGACAGGCATTAACCAGCCTCTCAACGTTCCACCCTACCTAGGTAGGGAAGTATTAGTGAAAACAGAAGAAGATAACGATTAGAAGACAGCATAAAACAGGAAAAACATACAATAGAAAGCAGACACCAACACAGGGCTCCAAGATTGGAGGCTGGTGCCCAACCACTCACTGAACTAACCCAACGCAGCCTTGTCGGTGTCGGCATAGCATTACCCCCCCCCCATCTGCCCATCTGCCCATCTGCCCCTCTCCTCCCACATCGCCTCTGCTTTTTCTGACACAAATGCAGTCTGCAGCTGCAACTACTGCAGGCGACAGGCGAGCTGTCAACCAACTCCAGAGCTGCCGGCATGTCCCAGCCACGTATCTCATCCCGTATCAGATCCCAATTTGCCAAGGTAGAAAGCCATATCATACAGAGTACTGTCGGTGGCAGTAGCAGATAGCTCTGACCTACCTAGACCATCTAGGTCAAGCTCCCGTCTGAGCCTGAGCGAGAGTTACGGAGTACTAGGTACTAGCGGACGCTTGGGCCGACAAACGGGGGGGAAAAAGAGCACCTCTTCCCGCCGGCCGCTCTCCCCTCGGCTTCTTTCTGCCCTGCCCATCTAACCTCGCCTCTGTTATCTTCTTTGCGCCAACTTGTCTGCATTCCCTCCCCCCCCCCAATCCTTTTCTTCCAGCTCGCCGTTAGCACAGCCCATGCCGGGCTGATCCTTACTAAATGGTGCTCAAGGAAAAGTGTACTGGTCCGATCGAGGTTGGTTGCGAAGAGTCTCTCGAATGACAAGGAGCAGAGAGACATGCGGTAGAACTAACCAGGGCGTACGTCTAGTAATGCGCCTGCATACCCCGGCATCATCGACCAACTTTCCACTTTTTCTTTTTCGCCCAGCTGCGAGTGACCTCTGAGCCGCAACCCAAGCCTTTGAGCAAACGGAAAACCTGACAGCGTCATCCACTCGCGCCCGTCAATAAACACCCCCCTCCTCCTTTTTCATCGCAACCTTACTCGGCCTGGAGAGCGCTGCAATCATCAATTCGGCGCTGACCGAACCATCACCCTTTCCTCGCCCTGGTGCTAGCCACACCTCCCAGCTGCCGGCTCAAGCTCAAGCTCAAGTTCAATCATGGCTAGCTACGGCGGAGGTGCCGGAGGCGACGGCTCGCTCAACACACTCCTAGCCCAGCTCCAGCGCCAGCACTCGCACCAATCGCAGCAGTCCAGCGGCCATGAGAGCTTCGATCAATCTGCTGCATCGCAGTACCAGCAGCAGCACCATCAGGCGCAGCAACAGCAGCAGCATCACCAGCCACCCTCTGGCTACGATCTGCGCTCTCAATTCAACCCGTACAACAGCAACAACCAGCAAGCTTCCCATTATCACCATCAGCAGCAGCAGCAGCAGCACGTCAATGAGGCGTACCCTTCTCAAGACAGCACCGACTATAACCCGCCTGCCGCGCCCACCCCGCCATCTGCCATGTACCAATCCCAGCACCCTCCTGGGTTTGCCAACAGGCCAATTGACGGAGGCGACGATCGCGCCTCGAGCTTGTTGAGTCTCCTCAAGCTGAACAGCGGCACAGGTGGGCAGCAGGGCCTGTCGCAGCAACAACAGCAGTCGACGCAGCCACCCGACCAGCTTCACCGCGATTCGCTCATTCGCCACGCTTCAAACCAACAGCCGAGCACCATCCACGCCCCTGCGCCGTCTTCCGCCGACCCCACCGGTCTGCTCGCTGCACTCATGAGAGGCAAGTTCCAGGACGACGAGACCAAGTCGGAGCATTCGCCGAAGCCACAGCCTCAGGAGCCTGTGGCCGACAACAGCTGGAACAATGTACCTCCGCCTGAGACCACTCAGCAGTACTTGCTCAATTTGTTGAACAGGCCAAAGCCTAGCCAGGGTGACGCCCGCCCCGAGCCTCAGGCGCAAAGCCCAGCCGACAACAAGATTGCATCTTCCCCACCAAGCGAGCAGCACAACAAGCAGGACTTTGCTACCCTCGAGCGGGCCTTGTCCGACAGCACTAATCGAGCCAACCCTTCTGTTCCCACTGCGAGCTCGTTCGAATTTGTCTCTCAGGACCCCCAATTCAAGCCCGCCCCGGCCCCTGCACATTCGAGCCGAGATAGTACCCCCGCGACAAAGTCTGGGATCTTCAACTATACCAACCCCTTCGATGAGCTGACCGCTTCGGTCTCACCTCAAACCCGGGCTGGTGGAAAGTCTACTACCCCGGGCATGTCCGGCTCTCCCAGCATCCAGGGCCAAGCTCCAGGACTGGTCCAGATTTTGAAGAAGCCTGGATCGGCAGGTGGACCAGAGCACAAGCGTCTGTCAAGCACCAGCAGTCACCTGGAAGGCCGCGAGTCCAGCCGCCGAAAGGTGGAGGGACGCAGTTCGCGCGCCGAGCGTGAGCCCGAGCCCAAGCACAAGGAGACAGTGTCCGAGGCTGTCAGCGACATTGCCAACCAGGCTGATTTGCAGGCTCGCGATGCAATCACTCGTGCTGAAGATGAACAGGCTCAGGCCAGGATCACTCAGGACCTCAAGGAGCTGATGGCTGCCCAGACGGACAAGGAGTTCAATGAAGCGGCCGCCGCTGCAGCTTCAGACATCATTGACGAGCTCGAGAAGGACGGGAACAAGAATGCCTTAGAGGCAGCATTCCGTCCCGAGGTGGCGAAAGCCGTCCGCGACATTGTGGATGATGCCGCTCAGGGTCCTGTCGCCGACAGCTGGGAGAGTGCCGAGGCCGAAGACGAGATTGTTGTCATCGAAGAGACCACTAGTCCTGTCAAGGTCTTCAATTTCCCCATGAAACCGTGGATCTCCATCTCGGTCCAGGAAGGCGCCAACGATAACCGTCCTGTCTTCCGGGATGAGGCCATCCTCGACATTGCGCGGCTCAAGAAAGACTTCGACCAAATCGACCGCAACCTCGTTGCTGCTTCTGAAGCGTATCTGGCGTACGGCATGTCCAAGGCTGGCGGCCTCCGAGTCATTAGGCAGGACGATGGCCGTGATGCCAAGTTGTTTGCTGATACTAAGGACCGCATTTTCAACCTCGCCATCTCCTCGACGCCAGCAGACCAGGAAGTTACCCAGAAGGAGGCTATTGTTGGCACCGGTATCAGTGGCACAGTCTACTGGGTGCAGGTCAAGGATGGTGAGAAGGACCACCTCGACGATGCTCATCTCGAGCAGTACGGATTTGCTCTACCGCCCAGCAGTGCCCAGGAGGGTGGAGATGCTCCCGGTGGTGTTTTGAAGACCCGCGCTCGCACTTCCACCAACCACCCAGAGTACTTTGCTGTCGGCCGCGGCAAATCAATCAACATCATCTGGCCGTCGTTTGTCTTGCAGAGAAATCTCATCAAGCCCGGCCACGACCGCGTCGTCGACACCGACAGACTTGCCAAGGAGTGCTCGCTGAAGATCAACACTGGAAAGGCTGGTAAGGACTTCACTTTCAGTCAGGATGACTCAGTTGTTGTCTCGCTTGACAAGTCGGGTCGCGTCAAATTCTGGGATGTTCGTGACCTGACAACCCCCGACGAGGAATCTGATCCTCGCAACCCAATGCCAGCACACACCTCCGCCGAGGTGAAGGAGCCGCTGATGACTCTGACAACGACGCCAGAAGGAGAAAAGGCCTGGCCTACTTCTGTGCTGTTATTGGACAAGCTCAGGCCGTACCAGAAGCGCACGGCGCTGCGCTACCTGATCGTGGGTATGAAACAAAACCACACGTTGCAGCTCTGGGATTTGGCTCTGGGCAAGCCTGTTCAAGAATTCAACCTTCCTCACAGCAAGGAATCCGACGCTGTCTGCAGTGTCATGTACCACGCACCTTCTGGTATCATTGTTGTTGGTCACCCGACGCGGAACTCTGTCTACTTCCTACACCTCTCGGCGCCTAAGTACGCGTTGAAGAACAACCCGTCTCAGGTCGATTACATCCATAAGCTGGTGGCACAAGACCCCTCCATCCCCACTCCTGACTCTACCGCGGTCATTAGCGGCATGAGGGAGTACTCGTTCGCCAACAAGGGAGTTCTGCGAAGCCTTTATCTCCTCCAGAACCCGGCTTCCTCCGGCGAAGGCGCTGAGGCCACCCTCTTTGAGCTCTATGCCATGCATTCAAAGGGAGTCGCATGTCTCTCCATCAAGGCGGCTGAGCTCGGATGGGATGACGACAACAAGGTTATCAACCCTGTTGACGCCACACAAGCCGGCGTTGTCTCGATTACGAAGCTGAAGACTCCACCTATCCAACCCGCGAACCAGCTTCCTGAGGATCCAGTAATTCAGCCCTCAATTCGTCTGGCTGTGCGGCCAAAGGAGACAGCCCCCGAAACTGCACCAGAGGCATCGACGAGGAAGGTTGTCACCCCACCCAAGCACAAAGAAGCAAAGGAGGAGGAGCCTGCAGTGCCGACCCCTGCGGAGAAGCCCGAAAAGAAGGGAAGGAAGAAGAAGGCTGCTGCTGAAAAGGTGGCCGCACAGGCGGCCGCGCTGGCTGAACGTGAGCGTGAAGCTGCTCAGACCAACGGCAACGCCCCCAAAGTCGTCGCTACCACAACACACGAGCCGTCCAAGTCCTCCAAATCCGCTCCTTCCTCAAGCTTCTCGCAGGAAGTTGACACCCGCATCAACACGATGGAGAAGCGTCTTATCGAGAACATTGCAAGCTCTTTCCAGTCGAGTCTCTCTGGTTTGCGCCAGAATCTTGACAAGGACGCAAAAGCTCGCGACGGCCAGTTCGAAGGGAGCCAGCTCAAGCTCCTCGGCATGGTCTCGGAGGTCCTCAATGAGAACTGCCAAGGTGTGCTGGCCAAGATTATTGAGGAGGAAATGGAGAAGTCCATCGCACCTAAGGTTGGCGAGGTTGTCACCCGCACGGTGACTGCTGAGCTTGGAAACAGGCTTGGCAGTTCTGTCTCGCAGGCAGTGCAGAAGGAGATGCAGCGCGCCCTGCCCCACGCTATGGACCAGGCTCTGCGCAAGCCCGAGCTTGTCAAGTCCATGACCGACAAGATGGTCCACACACTTTCTGCCAAGATCGACGAGCAGCTCTACGCAGTCCTTGACGATAGAATCATCCCTCGGTTCACCAAGCTGGCCACCGAGGCAGTGACTGCTTGCGGCAAGGAGATTTTGGTCAATGTCAACAACCAGTTTAATACGATCGAGCAAGTGCGTCTGAAGGACATGCAAAAGTTTGAGCAGCTTGTTGCTCTCAACACCAACATGTCAGAGACTCTCAACACCATGGTCACTGCCCAGGCAAGCTTCCAGGAGGAAATCCTTAAGCTTCAGACTGAACTTGTCAAACAGCAGTCGCGGAAGGTTTCGCCATCGCACCACTCCTCCCACTCTCGACAGATCGGGCAGGAAGCTCATGCAACGGGTAACGGCGCATATCACAGCCCTTCCCACAGCCAGTCTCAGGCTCTGCAGCATGTTGCGCAAGCTATCGCACCTCAGCAGCAGTACGGCAGCCCCCAGGCTGGGTCACAGCAATACCCAACCGCGGCTACAGGTGCTTTTAGTTCCCCACAGCACTCACAGCAGTGGGCACCTTCGGGTTCCATGATCTCGCCACCGCACCAGCAGCACCCTAACCAGCCTGTGAATCCTAGCATCCTTTCACTACAGCAATCTCAGCAGTTTGGGAGCCCGTCAACCCAGCAACCCAGCCAATTCCCTGGTCATCAACAGATGCAGCAGGCGGCACCCCAGCAAACCTCACAACTCACTGGATCGCAGCTCTCTACTTCTCAGGTTGTGTTCCAGCCGACTACCAAGGACAACCGTGACCGACTGGATATTGAGCAGGCGTGCGAGCGTGTGCGCACCTACATGACACAGGGCAAGTTCGATGACGCAGTCATGACCTGGATTCAAGACACCCGTAACGAGGAAGAGGTCTTCTCCCAGGTACTGGCCAAGTACGATGCCACGTTCATTCAGAATCTGAACCCGCTGCTTCTCCTGACTGTTGCGGCGACTGTGACGGCGAATTTGGAAACCCCCCAGCTTCTGCACACCAAGCTCGGCTGGACTGAGATTGTTCTAGTCACGTTTTTCGAGGCTCTCCCTAGAATCGTAAGTACTTGCGCCACAGATCTCACCCCCTTTCCGCTCGCATCACTGGAGAGATCGAGACAACAGCTGACCATTTTTTCCAATCTAGGAGGGACAAGTCCGCGAAATCACCCCCAAGGTCATGTCCCTGCTCAAGGGTCGCCTCGAGCATGTATTCTTGCGGCTCAGTAGCTCGGTGCCAAGCGACCCTGCCTTGAGGAACATCTCCAACATGACGAGCCTGACGCAGCGAATTACGGACTCCATGCGACCCCTTGCTGCCGGCGTGCCGTACTAGTGATGAACGGAAAGCGTCATTGCTTTGCCTGAGTCTTCGAGGCAGGCTTGGAAGTCGGAGAGCCCAAAACCACAAGGCTCGACTGCTCGTCAGTCATGGCCCAGTGGGCAACTAGACAGTCTCGCGTGCGGATGCCGTGGCGACCACTTCGCCCTTGCGTCTGTGCAGAAGGAAGATGTTGTTTCGCATATGTACAAACATAACCAAAACATACACATGGGTGGTTGGTCCAAGGGGCAGGAATGAATCGAGCCACGAATTAAAAATAGGGATACCCGCAGAGGAAAACCTGGGAAAAGGAAGGAAAGAAAGGAGGAATGGAAAAAAGGGGGTTTTAGTCCTCAGCTTCAGTACACATTTGGCTTGGCTCAGATGGAAAGCAGGCGGCAAGTAAG
Organism: Diaporthe helianthi; assembly: GCA_001702395.2. Classification (NCBI taxonomy): domain Eukaryota; kingdom Fungi; phylum Ascomycota; class Sordariomycetes; order Diaporthales; family Diaporthaceae; genus Diaporthe; species Diaporthe helianthi. Next base: position 1,678 of record MAVT02000386.1, on the reverse strand, counting down.
GAAGGGACACAAGCGAGAAGAAGGGCACGACAGGGGCAGAAGCACACGGAGACCCCGGGAGTAGTGTGCCCAGCAGAGACGACATCTGCGAAAGGAGCGCGCTTTTATGGGGGGGCAAGAGGAAGGGGAAGGGGGCCTTGACCTGGTCTGAAAAAGCCGGGCCCTGGGCCGCTGACGACTGGTTCTATTTCTTTTTTCCATAGTTTTGGGTGCAGGCACCCCCGCCCCTTGTCTCTCTCCCCCGGGAGGCTATTGTCTGATAGTTATGTACTGAGCATTCAGGAGTAATGAATGAGATATGAAGAGATTCCCGAATAGCTCATCTTCTTGTGAAGGCCCCCTCCGTCTCACCATCTCACCCACTGAGTGCCAGGTCTGTCTCCGGCCCAAGGTCAAGATGACTGATCTATCTTGTACGAAGTGCCCACATAGTCCATCCCTTTCCGGTGACACCTGCCACACTCCCATGGTATCCTAGAGCCCTTTCAGCCTCACCAGCGCCCCCGCGAGGACCAGGACATGCATCCAATTGTGGCTCTGCCTGAGGATGTCAAACGTCCCAGGGTATTACCACCTCTCGGGTATCCATCCTGGCGATGCGTGTCGCCCCCCCCCCCCTACCCACATAACGAGCGCGATGCCGAGGTCAGCAGCCTCAGCCAAGAAACGTGTTGATAGATGGCCAAAAGACACTTACCGATAGCAGGTCAAAATAAATCTATGATCTCCATGTGAAGTGAGTTTCGCCCCGTGTTGGATTCAGAGGACTATGTGAATTGGTTTTACCTTTGCCATTGCACTATGATCCTAGCTATTAGCATTGATACAACTCGTTTACCCGGGGGTCTGACCTTTAGTTGACCCCCTTCGCTCGCCGCTTAGGGGGTGCTAAAATCCAGCGATAGCTAAAACGCGCTTTTAAGTTCTATTCATATTAGCGTATTGATATTTAAATGTTATTCTTTCTTTCATGTAAGAAAATATAACTTTTCTTATAGAGTATAACTTTCTAATTTATAAGAAATTAAATTTACCTTCTTTTTAAGTTAAAAGCTATTATCTTTAATAAACTTATAAGTATTAGTTTTAATTTAATTAACTTCTTAAGTAACTTATATAGTCTTAAAAGTTGTTTTAAAATGTTATAAGATAGTATTTATTAGTAATAACTAGTCCCTAATCAGGATTTTCTTTATAAAGTTATAATATTTATATAATAACCTTTTTAGAAACGATCTAGTTTTACGTTAAACTTACCTTACTATATGTTGGTTTTTAAGCTACTTATAATTATAAAACATATTTAATAATATTATTAAAAGAAATACTACTTAGCTTTATTTATATAGTATAAAGCTATAGTAATATCTTTATAAAAATAAAGTTAAAATATTAGATATTTTTATAAATACTACATCTTTAAGTATTTACTACTATATAAAAGAAATTTTATACCTTTACTTATATATAAGTTAAAGATTAAACTATATAGATAAAGCTTATATAATGTGTATATTTATATAAAATTAATAACTATTTATAAAGGTTTATTATATTTTTCTATCTATTTTCCTTTTAAGCCTTATTTACTACGACTTACTTTTTCTTTCAATTTTACTTAGATAGTGTTATTCTTAATCTATAGATAACCTAAAGGTATACAGTCCCTTTATATAGT
>MAVT02000385.1:0-32484 GCA_001702395.2 Diaporthe helianthi | reverse complement strand
CTATGGCTGTGTTGCAGCAATTCTTACTGTATGTGGCGATCGATATGTCCGGTAATCTTTGGCGAGGTTGCGATGCCACACAGAGGAAGCCAGAGGTAAGCAGGTACCCGTCTTAGCCAAGTCCCAGCAGCTAGTCACTGTGGCAAGATTGCCAAGTTCAATCGAGCAAGTGATACTGGGATAACATGACATGAGTGCTGAGAAAGAAATCACGGTGAAACCTGAATCCTGGACAGCCCTGACAGTTAGACAGGTTGGACTGTGGACGTGCGTATGGCCCGAAGCTTGATAGTGCCCGTATATATTGCCAAGCTGACCGGCAGGCCGATGGAGTGATCGGCATTTGGGTCACTTCGCGGGATCAGCTTGTCCTGCTTGTCAGGCTTTTTCCAGGAATCAGTATTCAGGTTGTTCTGGGCTTGTGGGGAACTTGGTGTGGGCTTGCTTGGTGGGCTCGGCCGGAGCTGGCGTCGGCCGGGAAATAACCTGGAAGAGGCGTGGATGACGTGCAGGTCGCCCAGGGATTGGCTTGCATGTGAGCTCATCTGGGGTAGATCACTCTCGTGCTTCACGCCTTTATGGAAATGCAATCTGGCTGTCTGGAAAGGGACAAACCAGTTTATGCAGGTTTTTGAGAACCAGTCTATGCAGAGCCATGGGCGAGGGCGTCAGGGCGATTGTGGGAACACATTTGTTGTCGTCGGCGGAGACGTTTTATTGTTTCGCCGTTGCGCGGTTGGGACCCATCAGAACTGGGGCTTGAAGGCTGTAGTGCTGTTTATCATGTTGTCCACCAGTCGGTAGGTGATGAGCATATGACCCCGGCAGCTTATTGTTATTGATCCAAAGGTGGAGATGATCTGAATGGGTTTGTTGATGCGCATATGCTGGTTGAGATGCACAACTGCCACACTAATGTGTGGACGTTGTGCGCAAATTCGCTGCATGTGTCACAGACTCACAGTACACCACCAGGCTGCAAGGCCAGGCTGATTTGGGTGGCAGTGACACCCAAGTTGCATACAAGGCAAAACTTAACAGCAGATCAAACCCGGGAATGGTCAGAGGATAATCTTGCCTGTGGTAGATTGGATAGACGGGATGCAACGAATGGTTTGGAGAGGGAAGGAGGAGGCATGGAATTATGAATTGAGTTGAGCATGCACCCAGCAGCCGTTAGGGCGGGATGACAAGGCAGGCAGAAGCCCAAAAAACGGGTGGAGGTCACCCTGCCCCCTGCCAGACCCAACCTTGAAAGTCCCACCTTAGCTGGGGTGAACAACAACATTACGGCATCTGCAAACCACCATCTCTCATTGTTATGCCATCGTCTTCGTTTTTATGCCTCTTCCAAGATTATTTTCTGCCAACCAAGGCTGACAGGCTGACTTCCCTGCACATCCACCCTCATTCTCGTAGCCACACATCCAAATTCATTCCAGCATTAATCCGGAGTACTCGCACTCGACATACGGCACTCGACTGATCGATCGTACTCTTGCCTTCCCTACTCCTTCAAGCAGCAGCCGCACCGAGCACAGTCATCCTCTCAACCCGCCGAACCGCCCGCCCACGCCTTGTCCTACCTACACCGCATCCCGACTGCCGGACGACTCGGCAGTCTGATCCAACAGCTGTTGCCTTCTGACGCTCCCATCCACGCTGTCGCTGTAGTCCAATCTACGGCCAGCGCCTCCGCTCTCACCTCTGCGGAATTCCCCATCCAACAATACGAAATCCCCGTTCCTTCGCGACACACCAGCCCGACCACTGCATTGTGTGCGGCATCGCCATCACCGCCCGCTGCCCAACCCACCGCCATGGAAGGCTACGGCGTTTCGCAGCAAACAGACGAAGGCTATTCCGAAGATCCTCTGAACCCTCCTTCACCTACCAGCCTGTCTCTTTCGTCCAGTTCCAAACAGCTGGAGTCAGCCGCAGGCGCCTCCCCACTACAGATCAAAGGATGGCTGTCGGCGCACATTGCAAGCCTACCCGCCGAACTGAGGACTCGTACGTATAACCACCTGCTTACCGCCCTGCTTTGCCTGTCTCATTATATCGCGTTACACACGCATATGTTGCCGCCGCCGCCCCGTGATTGCTAATCTCGCCTCGCCCTCGCAGAATTGACTCTCGAGCTCCTCGATAACCTTCCCACCAGCCTCGTCGCCGAGATCGTCGAGAAGATGAGCCCACGCCTGTACATCGACTTTATCAGATACCTGCCCGCCGAGATATGCCTGAAGATCCTTGGCTACCTTGACCCCGTCTCCCTCCTGTCTGTCGCCCAGACATGCCGCCCCTGGTTCAGCCTCGCCCTCGACCGGACGTTATGGCAGCGTCTATATCATATGGAGGGTTGGAAGGTCATTGTTTCCGAGATAGAGGCTGCAGAGGAGCTTGTCAACAGGAGGACCTCGCCCGGCTCTATGCACCGCCAGAAGTCACAGGAGGATGGGCACACCCACAAGAAGCGGGCCGTGTCCCTGGACGAGGACGAGGACCGCATCATGGTGGATGCCGATCACCTCCTGACCGCCGAGCCCAAGACCCTCGAGATTGACGAGTCACTGTTTGGCGGTGGCTCCGCCCGGACCCTTATGACGCCGGCGCTAAGGGACCTCAACGTGCAGGGCTCTGGGTCGAGCACCGGCTCGTTCATGAGGGTCAAGACTCTTGACAAAGGCAAGGGCAAGGCAGTCTTGCGCAGCCCAACCGATGCCCTCTCCCCACCCCCTTCCGCCTTCAAATCGAAACTCTGGATCTACGACGCGTCGTCTGGCAAGCAGAAGATCAACTGGCAGTACCTCTATTCCATGCGGATGAAGCTCGAGACCAACTGGGAGCAGGGTAATTTCAAGAACTTCCAGCTGCCTCATCCCGACCACCTGGAGGAGGGCCACAACAATGAGTGCATCTACAGCCTGCAGTACAATGAGGAATACTTGGTGAGCGGAAGTCGTGACCGTACTCTGCGCATATGGAACCTCGCCACCAGGCGACTGGTCCGGAAGCCCCTCGTTGGTCATAAAGGCTCGGTCTTGTGCCTCCAGTTTGACTCCGATCCCGAGGAAGACATCATTGTATCGGGCAGTAGTGACTCAGACGTGATCGTCTGGTGCTTCTCCACCGGCGAGATCATCCAGCGGCTCACACACGCCCATCGAGAGTCGGTTTTGAATGTCAAGTTCGACAAGCGCATCCTCGCTACATGTTCCAAGGACAGGACCATCAAGATCTTTAATCGCCGCGCGCTGAAGGCGGGTGACGCGGGCTACAACATGGTCAACCCGGTGCCCACCACCGTGAAGAGATACGGCTACGAGACCTCGCCTCTAGATCAGCTCCCAGTGATCCCGCCGTTGACCATGATCGGGGTTCTCGAGGGTCACAGCGCGGCAGTCAACGCGGTGCAGATTGTCGACAATGAGATCGTCTCGGCCAGTGGCGATCGTCAGATAAAGGTCTGGGACTGGCAGACGGGTGCTTGCAAGAGGACGTTTGTCGGCCACAACAAGGGTATTGCCTGTGTTCAATATGACGGCAAGCGGATCGTCTCTGGTAGTAGTGATAACGAGGTGAAGGTTTTCTGCCGGGAGACCGGCATAGAAGTCGCCAGCCTCAGGGACCACACCGACCTGGTACGAACAGTACAGGCTGGCTTTGGCGACCTCCCTTGGAGTGTGGAAGAGGATGCAGCTGAGGCCAGACGAGTCGACCAGGCCTACATGAAGGCGGTAGAGGATGGGGAGGTGTCCTCGTCGCCGCGTCGTGGCCGCCCTGGAAATGCCGGAAGCACAGACCCAGAAGAGATAACGGCTTACGGAGCCAAGCTACCGCCCGGAGGGGGTGGTGGAAGACGCTGGGGCAGGATTGTCTCTGGGTCTTACGACAAGTCCATAATCATCTGGAGGCGTGATAAGACGGGCAAGTGGAAGCCGCAGCACCACTTGAAGCAAGAGGAGGCTGCGTCTAGGGCGCTGCACTCGCATCCTCGCCCGCCACCCGACCCCCCAGCGCCCGGCAACAACCTGGGAGGCGCAGGCAATGTCCCACATGGCGGCTCTGGCTCCGGCTCCGGCTCGAGCTCGAGAAGACAACAACCTCCGGCAGACTGGGCTCCGGCACCTATTCTCCGGCCACGTACTGCAAGGGCAAGCGCTTCCAGCTCGATGTTCGCTAACCCGTCGGCTTCTGCTGCAGCATCGGGCTCATCGGCGCCAGCTAGTTCATCGAGGACACAGCCTGAGCAGTCGGGCAGCTCAGCGCAGGCAAACACAAGCGCGTCCCGGCCACGATTCTCCCAGCCTGTCATGCCCCGAAATGTGCCTCCCGTGCCTTCAGACCAGATCACACACGTCACCTCACCAGTCATGGCAACCATCACACCCTCGTCACAGCGCTCTTTTGCGCAGCTGATCGATCTCATCGTCCCCCAAGGCGTCCATGCCCTCCAGCAGGCCTTGTCAAACTACCCGACCATGCTGACCCTCCAAAGCCATCTCCAAACCGCCATTGACCGTGAGCCGAGCCCGTTCGTACGGTCACAGTTGAGACAGGTCGTTAGTGCCGCGACGGTCCGCACGCAGGTCGCTCAGGCGAGGGCCCGCCAGCAGGGTATGCAAGCTCTCCAAGCCGCCGATGCTAATGCCATCAACGGCATGGACGATGACGCCGGGGCTGGCAATCCGGCAAACGGCAGTGCCAATGCTGTCTTCGCCGGCGGCTCCAACTCGACCTCGAACTCGGCCCCTCCCACGGCAGCGGCCACGCCAAGCAACGTGGCCGGCGGACCACCACCGCCTGCTGCTGGCGGACAACACCGGCTCAACCACCACGGTGCGCCCGAGGTGGGGATGCCCACGAGGATCTACAAGCTTCAGTTCGACGCCCGCCGGATCATCTGTTGTAGCCAGACGAGCGTGATCGTGGGCTGGGACTTTTGTAACGGGGACCCGGAGCTGGAGGAGGTTGCCAGGTTCTTTGCTACAATGGACTAATGAGAGAAGATGTAGAAGCCCGGGATGGTGATGATGACCTCTCCGGTATAATTTTGTGTATGCTCCTGTAGGCTGGCTTGCTCATGCCAGCTGCGAAAGAGATTTGGGGTGATGTGTGGGGGCTTTTGGGCAAGACGTAGAGAGAGGCGCCTTTTGCATTACTCTGGACTTTGGCAAGGGATAAAAGTTGCTTCGTCACGGTTGCTATGCTGCATCTGGGGCGTCCGGTTCTGGTTGTGGATAGCTTGAGATTAGGAAAAAGCCGCCCTCGTTTGGTTTTCATTTGCGCTCTTTTGCCGGGGTTGATTCTTCTGCAGCAGCTTCGGCGGTCTGTCATGGGAGACTCATCTGGAGAGCAAAGAAGGAAAGAGGCAAGCAAGAGCAAGGAGTGGAAAGCAGGTCAGAGGCGGGGAAAGAGATGCCGAGGATAAAGGATCGCGAGTGGAGAGAGATTGAGCCGTGTTTTACGCGGTATAATGACCCGTAACGAAGATGTTGATGTGTATATGATTCTGTAGCGCCCAATAGATATCTTGGTGGATCAGTTCCTGCATAAGTACTTTATTGATAGAGATCAGTGTGTAAGACTCGAGAGAGGGCAGGGAACGGGTGGCCTGGAAGTCTTGCACCAGCAGGGCGAACCAAATCGAAGTTTCCCTTTCGAGGCCTCGACAAGCGATGGTCGTCAGACTTCCTAGATATAGTAGAACAGACACCGCAGCATAGCAGAACAGCCCCTGATATGAGCAGGTTGAGTATAGTTCGAGGTCAAATATCATCGGAATGTTGCCATGCAAACAATAGATCACTTAAATGTGCTCCTGGTATAGTAGGTATGCTTTTAGCAATGGCGAAAAACGAGTCTGTCGCCACCACCTTGCCTTTCCAACTCCACCCAACTGGCTGCCGACAAAATGCTTCCCTCCAACGCCGCGAAACCCAATCGAAGAAGACACAAAACCGCCACGAAAGATAGACATCTCCCTCCCTGCCTATACCTGCTCAGCCGGCCGCCTCCTTGACAGCCTTCCCAGCCTCAGTCTGCGGCGGCTCATCAATAAAATCAGGCACCTCATCCTGCATGAAACTAGGCAGGGCCTCGGCGCCCCCACCCAATTCCCTCTCCAGCTCGACCTCGGCGCCCAGCGCCTCGAGCTCGGCGTCGAGCTCAGCCTCGTCGACGTCCTCGGGGACGTCATACCCCCTGCTCAGGCTCTCCTGGATCTCATTGCCGACATCCAACAGGTCGGCCATCTCATCGTTCATGCGCTCGATCTTGTCAATGTCCACCTTGCCGTACTGGCGCTTGAGCTCCTTCTGCGTCGTCTTCATGGCGTCCACCTGCGTCATGACGTTCTTGAGGTTGTCCTGCATCATGCCCGCCTGCTCCATGTTCCAGACCTGCGACTGCAGCTGGTCGCGCTGTGCCTCGTAGGCCTTGCGCCGCTGGAGGACTTTGAGCGCCTTTTGCTTCAGCGCCGTCTTGCCTGGCCCGTCGCGCATCCGTGACAGCTTGGTCTGGTATGTCTGCAGCTCGGCGTTGATCGAGGCTAGCTTCACGTCGATGCTGCTTATCCGGTCGTCGACGCTGCTGATTGCTGAGTTCAGCGTCGGCTTGGGGCCCTTGTTGGAGGCGCCGAAGAGGCGGTTCATTGTGGGCGGGGGGCGGTGGTGGGGGTTGCGGTTCCTTGATGGAGGAGGATTGTTGTGACCGGTTGGGTGCGAGGTTTGTAGAGCGGTCAGCGGGTGTGTTGTATTTCGATGAGCCTCGTATGGTCTTCGGGGGGGCGGGGGGTGGATGGCTTCGAATGTCTGGTTTGTGTGGTGCGTGGCAGATGGGCAGATGGGCTCTTGGGCGTCCCTCTGTCTTGGCCTCCTCTGGGCGGGCGGATAGGTAGGTGCCTGGGCAAGTGACGACTGCCATGGGAGCTAAAGTCATGGGGGCGGCCAGACTCGGTGAGGCCAATCAGAACGGCACTAATGGGGCTGGTTCGGCACCGAGCTCGGCCGCCAGTTCTACGGGAGTGTTGTCACGACCTGATTTGCAGCACGAAAACATCAATTGATGTCATCCTCAATTTTGATTTCTCTCGGCTGGGGCTAAGAAAGACGGGCACATATCTCGATAACTTTGATGACATCCTCCAACAGCCTCTTCACTCGAAACTGCTCCTGTCATTGGTCAAGCAGCCCATCTCCAACTTCAGAAGTCCTCGACTTCAACGCCGCTTTGCTGCTTAAGTAACTACTGATAACTGAACCTTGCAGGGCTTGTGCGGCCAAGATGTAAGACAGTCATGAGTCTCTACACCCTGCACCAAATTAGCCCAACAGGCTGGTCAACCCGGCTTGGGCAATGTTCTCTTCCAATGTCCCGTTCAACTGGAATGGGATGGAGAATTTGTCACCCTCGAATGGGCAGAACGAATCGTCCCCGGGCATCGTCCCGTTCTTGAAATACGCTGCGACATGTACGACTCCGCAAATGTTCAGCGAATTAAGTATGGCGTGCTATGAAAGTGTCAGAAAAGTGCTGTCCTTCATATGTAGGTTTTTTCTGGTACGGAAATCAGTGCCACTCACCCCAAGACCATCAATGACAACAGTTTGAGCATCTTTGTAATTCTTTGCCGACGACAACGCACTAGTTTTTCCCCCTCTTGGTCAGAGATCATATCAACACTTTGAGGAGCGAGGTGGAAAGAGCTTACTTGTCAACAGGCGTCACGGGATCATAGGTGTTGCCGACAAAGAGGATGGGCGTCGCCGTGTCGCCAGAAAATGGGCCCGCAAATCTTTCCGCAGCCTTGATGGACCAGCCGGCGCATGCCAGCTGAGCCTTGACCCAGATATCCGCGACGATGCTCTGTTCCTCGAGCTCGTCTATGAGGGGCCTGAAATCCTCCAGGTCCTTCATGTACCACTTGTTGCCCTGGTCGGAGCACAAGACGCCGAGCAAGAACTGTGGCTCACTGGCAGCAAAGCCAGCCGGCGAGGCGGTATCTCCGTAATGCAACACCATCCAACTGTTCCACCTTTTCAGTTTGTCCTCCTGGACTGCAGTCTCGAGGTAGAGAAGGTCGTTCGACAGCGTTGCAAGTCCGTTGAGCGGCGTGTACGCCGTCATTAGTATGCCATTCTTCAGGTTGAGCAGCGCCGCCTCGATGTCCGTGGTGTTGGACCAGCCTTCGGCCCTGGCCTTCTTGGCGTCAAGCTGCGAGTACGAGCGCATGAACCGCTCGTACACGTCCCTGGGCGAGGAGCCGGTGTGATAATTACAGTCTTGGGCGCCGAGCTGGTGGCAGTAGATGAAGAAGCTGGCGAGGGCGCCGTCGAGTTGGTTCACGTTGTTGTGCGTTAGGTTGTGTAGGTACGACTGCGGGTCCACCACGCCGTCCAGGACCATCCTGCCCACCCGCTCGGGGAACATGGACGCGAACGTCTGCCCGAGGAACGTGCCGTAGCTGATGCCGTAGAAGTTGAGGAGGTGGCTCGGCTGCGAGGCCCTCTGGCCGTCCTCGGTCGCCGCGAATGCATCGACGATGCTGAGCATGTCCCGGGCAGTCGTCGCCGTCGACATGTGGCGGCCTGCGTCGAGCCTCCCGCCAGCCTCCGCCTCGCACTCCATGCCGATGTTTTTCCCGTACTCGATGAAGCTGTTGTAATAATCATTCGGCATCCTCGGCACTGACCTCGAATTCAGGTCCGGATATTGGGGGATAGTCCTGGCCGAACAGTTGGCTACGGGCTCGCTTCCGTACATGCCCCTTGGATCAAAGCCGACGATATCCCAATTGTTACCAACGATTTTCTTTTGATAAAGGTAAGTATGCCAGAAGACATCGAGGCGAGGGCAAGGCCAAGAGCAAGAATGCACACGAAGCCAGCTCAGTGTGATATGCGCAGGGAAAAACATGTCACAGAGGCTCCTCCTTTGACAAGTAGGCGTCCAGTGGGTGTCCATTTGGAAACGCCCGGTGCTTGAGACTCACCTGAAGAATGTTCCTGCCGTACATTTGAACTCCACTGACGCCCGAAGTTCCAGGCCCGCCAGGATTTATGAGAGCCATTCCCTGATATGGTCCCAGTCTTGAAGTGGCAGCGGCAGGGTACTTGATCAGAGGGATAGAAGCTCGGCCGAGCTCGGGGTTTTGATAGTCAAGGGGTACCTGACAGGCTGGGTCAGCTTGGCTGGAGAAATGTGGGGACGGGGTATATAAAGACGAACATCCAGTCGGGCACAGAATAATCCATCTTCGCAAGGACACCACGTGAGCTTCTCAGAGGAGGCAACTGTGTCTAAGGTGCAGGGCAAGGAAGGGCGTGCCTGGGCTGAGTAGAACAAGCCCAGCAGGGCCAGAGAGATTGCGAAGAAGTTCATTGTCAATTACAAAGTTTTTGCAACGGTTATTGAGACGAGCGAGAGGTGTAGAGAGAATCAGAAAGATTCGAGGAAGCTCTCAAGACGACCGTCGGCACGACTTTTTATGTGTTTGTAGTGTGCAATGCCACAGTCCAATTTACCCTAGCTGAATCGTATTACGAATAGTACCATTGCACTATTCGAACAAAAGCGACGCCGCCATTTGCCATAGGCACATAGCGTATATAACGTGACAAATTAAGTTTCTGGCTATCTTTTACTTTAAATGTGGCTTAAAGCATAGCCCCATATCCGTGTGAAGCTGGTTGTCACCCGGACTAGTAGCTTATGACCTTATTGGGGCTACTATAGAACGATCCCAATCTCACGACTGAGCTATCTACCTAGGTAGGTGCTACCTACTTAGGTACTTAAGTAGTTGCCTTTTATTACCGAACCATCACTTGATGTCAATCACTGCGCGTCATTGGTCTATTTCATTCTCCGCATAGAAGACCAGCCTGCAATTAGCAGGTTTTTTCTTGGTTTCTTTTTGGCTCTATGCCCTAGACAAGACTTCCCAAGTCCTTCGGGCTGTATATCCATCATAACCCAGTGGGCCAGTGCCCAGGCATGGTCACAAGTGCTGCTGGAGAGCGATCGCCCTGCTTCGCTCAGAGTCCGGCCAAGAGGGTCCATGGGAAAGCTTAGTTGGGTGCACGTGTTGCGAGGGCCGCTAAGAGGATACTGGGGAATCGAGAATGAATGACCACGTCTCAGTCTCACAGCACCCATCACTCGACAGCACGGTCTGCAGCGAGGGCGCGTGCGGCCAGTCGAACACCAGAGCTGCCCGAGCGTGGTGATGGAGCAGCGGTTGCGGGTGGTCTTGACTAGAACAAGGGCCACGCAGGGCAGGATAACATCATGAACGCTTCAGCACGCGTCAACGCACATGCGGATACCAGTAGGATGTCTTCGACGAGTAATGAGCCTACTGCCCGCGACACGAGTGATGGCCTGTTCTTGGCCGACACATCTGTAGTTAACATGGTCACCGTCCAACGGCGTTCGATAAGATCAAGGGATGACAGCGTGCGGCAGTCCGCCTTTGAAAGTGGCATTCTACCTCTCCTCGGTGTCACTGTCAGCAAAGACGACCATCGATGTTGTCGTACCACGCTTGACCCAGTGACCGGGGGGGGTTTCGACTCCTTTCCGAACATTCTATCATCTCATGGGATAAGAAGCTCTGCTCATTCTTTTACGGTGTAACCGAAGGACTCCCACCTTCTTAGCACCTTCTCCTGGACATCGGCGGGGAAGGACTCTTTGAAATCAGCAGCCTCCCAGTTCCGGCCGGTGGTGTATTCCTTCGGCATCAAGGCATCTGATACCACTTTGCCGCCCTTGCCCTTTTCCCCGTTACCATGTCCCATATAGGGGATCAGAGGGAAGCCGCGGACGTCCTCAAAGTGGTACTCGTCCAAGCCAGGCCGGCAGCGCGTGCAGAAAGCCCACATGACGTCCTTAAAGTCGTACACATCGATGTCCTCCCCGACAAGGACGAGGCGGTGGATCGTGTAGCCCACCTTGTCGTTGAAGACAATATCGCCGATTGCTCGGCAGAACTCCTCAGGGGTTGTTTTGATGGCACGAAGCTTTTTGGTGTCGACTTGAAGAGCAACCCATGTCACCTGCGATTCGAATGGAGAGAAGGCTTCCTTGATAGGCATACCCTTTGACTTTAGGAGGAAACCGATCTCGGCAGCAGCCAAGGGACCGATCATGGTGTGCTATTTCTAGAGTCAGTTGCTTAGATATGGTCAGCAGGGCGGACTTCTCAGCTTACTGTCTCGTCAGTCAACCGACCGCAGTTGCAGACGGGCATGATGGCGTCCTTGCGGTGCGTGATAAGGTCAACCCTGTACTTTGGCTGCTGGTGTGCATCACCCGGGAAGACATAACTAAGAACAGACGTCAGCATCTCGCGCCCCAGCAGGGGTTCAGACTTCAGGATGCCTCGCCAACACGCACCCGTGCATCTCTCCAAACGGGCCCTCGGGTGCCGTCTCAGTAGCCGAGCAAACGCCCTCAAAAACGATCTCCGAGTTGGCAGGGACGTAGAGCCCGTTGGTGTCACACTTGACAACATCCAACGGTGTCCCGACCAAAGAGCCAATGTATTCCGCCTCAGACAGGCCTCCCGGCAGAGGCATGCTCGATGCCATAATGGCGGCCGGCGGAACACCAAAGACCAACGCCCACGGCATATCCTTGCCTTCCTTCTTCCACATCTCGTGGATCTGCCAGATGTGCTGTGGCGGAATGACCAACCCCACGAGGTGGTTCTTATCATGCACCATGGCCCGGGCGATAGACCAGTTTGTCCACTTGCCGTCGGGAGACTGGACAATGTGCATGCCGTACGTCTGGACGTACTTGCCCCCGTCTGACTTGTGCAGCATCGGCGCAGGGAGCTTGGTGAGATCGAACTGGTCGGGCGTCAGGCGGACCTCCTTGCACGAGCCGGACTCGACGACGACGGGTGGAATAGGGGCAGCAGTCTTGGCGGCGACCATCTTGTCGAGGATCTCCTTCATGCTCGACGTCGGTGGGAGGCCCAGGTGTCTCGCCAGGCGTCCAAAGCGCTGGCGAGGGTCGGCACGCAGCGAGTTGGGTGCGCCGAGGATACGCCAGAAGCCGTCTTCATCCTGGCCTTTAAGTTTGTTGAACAGAGGGGCACGCTCGTCATTTTCGACGACTTTACGGATGATCGCGCCCACCTCGAGGTCGGGGTCGCACTCTTCGTTGATTTCTACGAGGTCGCCATCTTCTTTCAGTGACTCGACAAAGGAGCGGAAGTTCATATGTGGAAGAACCTGGGGGTTTGTAGACGACATATTGGATGGTGATGTTGCTCACCGAGAGTCAAGGATCTGTGATGATGGAGCAAATCTTGATGGGTGAAAGCGATAGAGTTGTTGTACTCATTCTTTTTTTTTCTTCTTTTGCTTGTTTCAAATTTTGATCGTACGATCATATCGAATGCCAGCAAGAGCAATCACAAACATATACTCCGAATTCGCCGAGATGCACTGTCCTCCGGAAAACCCCCGGGCCCACCAGCAAATCCCACGTTGAGAAGCCCAGTGCATAGCATAGACGAAGAAAAACCCGGAGATTTCGGACTGGGTCAGCCTAAGTACCTACCTACCTAGGTAGGTATGGAGATTCTCACTCCTATTCTTCAGGAGAGAACTATTTCCATGGATCTCAACATCAATGTGCGGCGTGATTGTCCAGTTCTCGTACGATCGTTTCTAGACACGTTCTCATTCCCTTACGGAGAGTCATGCCATCTGCCCAGGTGTGGACACTCGAGTACGCCATATCCACAGTGAATCCATTCACGACAACAGAGATATTCAAATCAGCCACCACCATCCAGACCTTTTCTCAAATTTCCCATCACATATCAACACCAAAATGACAGAAACTACACCACGCAAAAAGATCATAGTTGCCATAACAGGCGCGACAGGAGCCCAAATCGGCATCCGCCTGCTCCAGACCCTACGCCGCCTCAACGTCGAAACACACATCATCATCAGCAAATGGGCCGTCGAGACAATTAAATGGGAAACAGACTACACCCCCGCAGCAATCAAGGCCCTCGCGGACCATTCCTACAACCCCCACGACCTCGCGGCGCCCATAGCGAGCGGGTCGTACCGCGTGGACGGCATGATCGTCGCGCCGTGCTCCGTCAAGACGCTGGCAGCCATCAACGCGGGGATATGTGATGACCTTGTGACGAGGGCGGCGGATGTGTGCTTGAAGGAGAGGAAGAGGCTGGTCTTGTCCGTGCGGGAGACGCCGTTCAGCGAGATCCACTTGCGGAATATGATGGAGGTTACGAGGGCAGGCGCTATTATCGCGCCGCCGGTGGTTGCGTTTTATACGCGGCCGTCGTCTATCGATGATATTCTCGATCAGATGGTGGGGAGGTTGCTTGATTTGTTTGATTTGGAGGCGAGAAATTTCGAGAGATGGGATGGTATGCCGAAGAGTGTCGCGACATAGATCTTAGAACATAGAGCCCATGCCGTATCACATACACAATTACTAAACAGGGTGTATTTCAACCAGGCAGCAGGCGCAGTGTCTTATTTAACTGGGGTAGCCGAAAGCCTGTCCATGTAAGCGGCGGCAACTTAAGTCAGCAATCAAGTATTTGAAATATCTTGGATCTTCTACAGCCGAAATTCAGCTTATTTTGATCGCGTGACATCCTCAGTGATTATAACCACCTACCTGGGTAGGTATTCTCATTATTGCTGTTTGACAGCTTCAAGTCGCTCTAGTTTCGCAACACTTAATTTCAATGTTAGCAGCAGCATGGATCAGATCCTAGAACTGGATAAAGCCTCATGGTGTAATCAATCAAGCTGGGCACGGCAGCTATTTCTCTTCTAGCTATCCTCTCCTAATCTTCTATTGAATGCACTAAA
The DNA here is from genome assembly GCA_001702395.2 of Diaporthe helianthi. Taxonomy (NCBI): domain Eukaryota; kingdom Fungi; phylum Ascomycota; class Sordariomycetes; order Diaporthales; family Diaporthaceae; genus Diaporthe; species Diaporthe helianthi. The sequence goes on along the minus strand of MAVT02000385.1, from coordinate 18,604 downwards.
ATGCTCCTATGAGAACCGCTCGCATAAGAGAAACTCCCAGCATCGTAAACTTTAGCCTCCTAGGGCCACTGCATCTCGAAATGAGTGGCGTGCAGAACTACTTCCAATAAATCAGAGAGTCAGACAAGTTAGGAGAGCTCCTGTATGACATCATAAACCTCTTCAAAAGTGTGGCAGTGCTACAGTGATAATTTTGGGATGCGTGTGATCTGCTCATAAGCACTTGAGTACCTAATTATAGGTAGGTAGTCCTCTCGATGTTGACAAAGTGCAGCTGACTTCTCCTGCGAGCAGGCCATTTTATGTACCTATTTCGCGGACACTATTAGCAGACCGGTGCCGTCTCTTGTGTGAACATTTGAATTCAATCCATCAAACAACTGCCTGAAAACTCTGAAACCTGACGTAACATGGCACCAGAAAGATATGTCTATCCCCCATTGCCCAGTTCTCGACACATCCGAGTCCTCAAGCTTCACCCTGCGCCTAGCTCCGACGACCCGGCGCTGTCTGTAGAGTTGCTTTCAGTCCCTCTCGACAACGCCCCGCCTTTCAAAGCCCTGTCTTACGCATGGGGAACCTCTTCCCCACGAACCGAAATACGGTGCTCCGGTCTGACCATCGCAGTAGGACCCAGTTTGTACAGCGCTCTCTGCCACATGAGGCATAGTACCCCGGGGAAAACGCGGTTGATGTGGGTCGACGCATTGTGCATCAACCAGGAGGATATTCCAGAGCGAAATGCGCAAGTTCGCATCATGAACGACATATACAAGAGGGCATGGGGTACCATGATCTGGCTGGGCGAGGCAGACGTAACCATCGTGCGAGCTTTCGGATGGCTTCGGTGTCTGCATGAGGCTTTCAAGCACGACTTCCAGAGATGTCGTGACGGCCTAGAGACACGCAGAGAGTGCAGCAAGAGATTCAGTGCCAAAGACAGTAATTTGGTCCGGAGCCTTCTGCAGGTCTCATTGGGCGGACTCTCAGCTCAACTAAAAGCATACTCAGACATCTGGGCGATGCTTTGCCGCCCCTGGTTTAGTCGAAAGTGGGTATGTCGGGAGGTGGCCAGCTCGGTTGAGGCCGGTTTGGTATTCTGGGCTGGCTCTAGCCAGTTGCCCGAGGTGGCCTTGAAATGTTTCTTGTTTGTCCTAGATCGGAATCATTGGGCCAGGGCACGATTTTTTGAAGCACATCCCAGCAGCAGACTCGAGGCTAGCACGGCTGGAACGGAACACCCGTACTTGTGCTACCAGCGATCAATGGCGCTGTCAGGGCCGGCGCTTGAAAATGAAGGACTGGTTCCTTTGCTTGGAAAGACCTTCATGTTCCAATGTTCCGACGTCAGAGATCAAATATTTGCTTTGCTCAGTATCGCAACCGACTCTGCAGCCTTCGACCATCTCGTCGACTACAACACCCCGGTCAAGAAACTCTGCGATGGATTTTCTCGCGCTTGTCTCGACAACGCTCGCGACCTCTCAGTGATGTGGTCACTACGTTCCATTGCGTCGTCTGAGCGACCACTGTCAAAGTCGTGGGTACTAGATATAGAGGCTCTGACCTGCCAACATCGACTGACGGTGGATGTGCTCAACCTGATCCTAGACTTTTACTCTGTTGCGGATAAGTCTGGAAGCATGAAGATACAAACAGTCTCTGAGGGTAACAGACTGTGGGTCAAAGGCCGCGTTGTTGACTGTATTGAGCAGCTAGCGACTAAAGTGAGCGGACTGACAGAGGCAAATGCGATGCATTGGAACATAAACTCCGCAGCCGACTTTGAGAAAGCGATGGGTTCCTTGGACCGCTCGATCGATGACTGCTGGGCGGTAGCAAAACAGGCCGAGAAAGACGATTCCGCCATCTTGAGCGCTATCCTGTGCGAGAATATGATAAGGGTGACTTCTTCGGTGAACGATATGGACGCGGCGGTGAACAGATTTACCACGTATCGGCGTTGCCTCAAAAGGTTTGTAGCAGCTCAGGATCAAGATGCCAAGCTCGAAGCTCTACAAAGCTTACGAAGCGTGCAGTGGGCCAAGAGCGCATTAGGCGTTCTTTACTGCTTGGATTACAGGCGTTTCGGACGTTCACATGACGGGGCATTGGGATGGATGCCACGATCAGCGCAACCGGACGATCTCATCTGTATTTTTGATGGAATGGCGTTGCCGTATGCCGTGCGCCGAGCAGAAGGCCTGGGTGAGGGCTACGTCCTCTTGGGGGAGTGCCTCATCTCAAGTCTCATGGCCGGGGAAACAAAAGAGGTGTATTGCGTTGAGTCGAAAATGATTATGCTTGAGTAGGTAGATATTTCAGGGTTCTTAAGTAGTATGCAAATGGAGAGACTCTGCGTCGTTAATGGACCTTGGAAGTGATATCACTGATGAATTAGGGCTGACGGCTGATGAGATGTCTGGGGGAAAGAATCATCCAGAGCGAGGGGAAGTTTTGCTGGTTGATAGGGACACAAAACCCTTGATCACGTACTATGAATTCTCGGCCAACTAATCCTACTGCAGTGAATTACAGCTTGAGGACATCCTGCCACGATCAATAGTCCGCTTCGCCAACTTTAGAACATTGCTACCAGTTACTTCGGCCCTGAGCTACGCTTTAGGGAGTAGCAATTTCGCCTAAGCTCCAAATATTTCAGGCTCAGTAGGATTTAAAACAAACCGGAGATCATAGGTACATAGTTCGAAACAATCTCAGCGGTTCCTAAAACAATGATTAAGCTTAAAGCTTATTTCAATTTTAGTCATTCAAGTGTTTCAAATTTAAAAAGGGGACCGACCCCCTTAGACCCCCCTGAAGTCAGCCGCTAATACTGACACCAAGCCTTGTTTCACGGTCTCCATGGGTATGAATAAGGAGTAACCAACTTCTATGTAAGAAACATACTGCACAAAATGACGCAACTAACGCGTGGGAAGTCAGCTTCGTTTACAGTACTACCTGGCAACATTGGGTACTCTGTGCTACGCTTAATATTGTTACTTTTCACGAGAACAATGGTTCACAGGAAAAGTCACGCGTCTCGAGGTTACCAGCAGGCGTTGAAGTCCCATCGAAATAGTTGGGCTGCTTCTTACGAGATATTGACAGTGCGGTGGATGTTGAGGGCTTAGAGAGCTCCCGTGTATAACCTGACCTATGTTTGTCGTTTGCCCAACTTTGAAGGCATAGAACTAATACAATTTCAGTGGATAAACATACACTATGACCGTAACACGGCCACAAAGGTTCCCATAAAGTTGTTTGAAGTCCTAACTGACTCCCTGTGGATTGCCTACTCTGATGTGTTGTTAGATAGGAAATTGGCCTATTAGAGGTTCCGAGATCATCGTGTAACTAAGAGATCATAGGAGGTTGTCCAATAGGAGCTTGATAGACTTCAGGATGTTGTGGTCGCGTAGTAGTGGCGGACATCCAAGCAGAGCTTGTAGTTCAAAGTTGCATGACAAATTTAATCGGTCACAGCTATAGAGCCGAATAGGTTGATCGGACCGCCCCGCCACGTGCGTCGATCCATTATGGGAAACATGGGAAGAAACGGGCAGGCTGAGACGATCGATCTTTTGGTGTTGTTGAGTTAGACGAAGACCAGGACAACAATAGTTACGGACTATCCGTGGCTCCACAGCGTGCAAGACACCATGGGATGTCCCTGTCTCCCTGGTTTAGGGTATACAGACTCGCCTCCTGCATAGTAATCTACCCCTTCGTACATAATTCATGCCCTTTAAACAGCCCAGGAACTTTAGCTCGCGTGCGCAAGTCATTACTGCTCAGGTCCTTCAGTCGAGCGTTTACACGAAACAGGGTCAATTGCCGTTCGGGGTCTCGGAGCTTGTCTGGGTGTCAAATAGGAATAGGATCTGCCCCTTGCCCACTCTCAAGCGCCTGCCAAGCCTTGGGCAAGCCGGCTGAGGCCGCATATCCCTGTACTACGATATTACGCCGCCCCTGAGATATCTACACTGTACAAGCCCCGGGTCAGGAGATCGGTCTATTTTCTCCGTGAGCCTGCGGCGCTGCGTGACGACGTCAGGTAAGCAGGCAAAAAAGGTGTCACCGGGCCCGCAGGCCGAATAACCTCAAGCCTAAGCAGGGCGCAGAAACGGAGAGACGCTTCCGAAAGTCCTTCATGCCATTGCCCACAAGCCAGCTCAACCTTGTCGATCAGCTCCCCTTTCTCGACTATGTCATGGAATGCCCAGGTGCCCAGGCGGTTCAAAGGACCGGTCCCTAATAATTCAAGGTTCAAATGTTTGCCAAAATGGAATCGGATGTGTCGTGAAATCCACACATTAGCATTTGACGACACTTGATGATGGATAGCTCTAGAGCCTCAAGTTAATAAAAGGGTCGCCAGTGCCTTCATTTGTTTCTCCCCTACACCATCCATTCCATCATCACATTCAAGCCTTCAAGTCTTTCAGCGAATCTTTCATTACCACAGTCATTCTCTTACCCAGTCAACATCCATTATGAAGTACGCCTTTTCATCAGCTCTGGCCCTGGCGGCCGCTGTCAACGCGGCACCGTCGCGGACTTTGAAGTTCAAGCCCAGGCAAGCAGGTGCATGCACCTCACCTGTGACGCTCGATGCCAGCACCAATGTGTTCCAGACCCACACTCTGCACCCCAACAACTACTACCGTGCCGAGATCGAGGCTGCGGCCTCGAACATGACTAGCCCCTTGAAGGAGCAGGCCTTGAAGGTCGCAGACGTTGGATCCTTTCTTTGGGTGTGAGTCTTTACCTACGGAGTACCCCGCGTCTTCCGATGAGTAGTGAGTCATGGCAGCAGACTGACTCAACACTATTTTCTAAAGTGATACTATCGCCAACATCGCTCGGCTCGAGCCCGCTATTGCCGAAGTCCCTTGTGACCACATCCTGGGCGTCGTGGTCTACGATCTCCCAGGCCGAGACTGTGCTGCGAAGGCGTCGAACGGAGAACTCGCCGTGGGCGAGCTCGACCGGTACAAGACCGAGTTCATCGACCGTGCGTATTTTTTTTTTGAGTCCCGTCCATCCACCAACTGATACCAGTACCGGTGGGGGATGAAGTATCTAACAGTGACCCTCAGCAATCGCCGCCATCATCAAGGCGAACCCTAACACCGCCTTCGCCTTGCTCATTGAGCCCGATTCGCTTCCCAACCTGGTCACCAACATCGACCTCCAAACGTGCCAGAACAGTGCCTCCGGATACCGCGAGGGCGTTGCCTACGCGCTGAAGACACTGAACCTGCCCAACGTTGTGCAGTACCTCGATGCCGGCCACGGTGGCTGGCTGGGCTGGAACGACAACCTCAAGCCCGGTGCTGAGGAGCTGGCCAGCGCTTACAAGGCTGCTGGGTCTCCATCGCAGTTCCGTGGTATTTCCACCAACGTCGCCGGATGGAACTCCTGGTATGTAAACCCCAACCCCCCAGCAGGTGTATTCAGGTATACTCCACGGAGAAAATAGTGATCTAATATTGCTTAGGGACGCCACTCCTGGCGAGTTCGCCAGCGACCCTGACGGACAGTACAACGCTGCTCAGAACGAGAAGAAGTACATCGAGCTCTTTGGTGCGGCCCTGGCTACCGCCGGCATGCCCAACCACGCCATCATCGACACTGGTAAGTTTCCCACGTCTAGGAGAGAGACGGCCTGGCTCCATCTCAATAATGATCACCGCATAAGATTCACTCAGTCGCTAATGAATCTCTAGGACGCAATGGTGTTCAAGGCCTCCGTGAGGAGTGGGGCCACTGGTGCAATGTCAACGGTGCCGGCTTTGGTCTCCGCCCATCTGCCGAGACTGGCTCTGAGCTGGCCGACTGCTTTGTGTGGGTCAAGCCCGGTGGTGAGAGCGACGGGACTAGCGACACCTCGGCCGTCCGGTACGACTCGTTCTGCGGCATGCCCGACGCGTTCAAGCCAAGCCCTGAGGCTGGAACCTGGAACCAGGCTTACTTCGAGATGCTGCTCAAGAACGCCAACCCTTCCTTCGCGTAAGCGGCCGAGCGTGGAAACATTCTGTCGTCATGTTTGTGAGGCCTGGAGGTACCCACTGTACCTGGGCCCAGGACAGACTTGTTGGATTCTTTTCATCTCGTACATATTTGTCTTTTCGAGCAGTTGCACATCACTGGACAGAAGATTTCAAGGATCTGAGTGCTTGGAAAGCATCCATGGTCGCAATCCATGTCAATACATAGTGGAGGACACAATCAAGTTCAGTCCGATGAGATGGGGAATGTCTCTACATGATATGCCACTGGTGACATAAGCTTGTCCTGAAGTCGCGTGACGACCCCCACTTCCCTACTCTAGGGTACCGGTACTGGCGAGGCTGCTTATGTTGTGCAGCCGACCCCGGTAGGTATACACTCAGGATGTAGTATATTAAGTGTGACAAGCGCACGTGCTCCATTTATAGGGACTCTATCACACTCTTCTAGTAAGTGGCTGCCACTATCCCTCAATGCTGACTACTTAGCACGTGAGAGCAGTCAGGTTTTAAGTTTGGTCTTCTGTGGTGATCGTCACTTTTATCACAGGGCCGTGAGCACATGTCACATGCTCCTAGAAATGTACGACGACAAGCAGCTGACTGGCCTTAATATCTTAGTCCAAGCTGTAACTTTTGATTAAGATAGATGATCTCAAGGGCTTTATAGCCTAGCCCGCTCAGGCGACTCAATCCTCCTCCCGCTCTCATCAAACTCGATCTTCTTTCCTGTGATCAAACTCTCTTGCAGCGCACAGCCGATCCTGACGGCGTTAACCGCACCCTCCAGCTTCATTGGTGGTGGGGTATTCTTCAGGCAGCACTCCGTAAACTCGTTGGCCTCGGTGATGAATGCCTCCCGGAAGCGACCGTAGTAGTCAGCAGGGATCTCGCGGCGGATACCATTGGGCTCAAACAGGTTGACCAGGTTAAGCTGAGGTTGTGTGTTGACTGCGATCTTGCCAGCTGTGCCGAAGATCTCGGTCGTGTCCTCTTGACCGGCAGCCATCATACGGGAGCAGAACAGTTGGGCAATTTTGTCGCCCTAAAGCAACAGGTCAGATTCTGGAAAAATGAATAGACAACATTATGGGGGGGGGGCCGAAGGGGGGGGGGGGGACTGACGTAGAATTCAACCACAGCGGCTGCATTATCACGGTCATTGTGCTTCCTCAGATCGGGCTGCACAGCCGTGATACCCACGGCAGACACGCTCTTGACCTTGCTGTCCTCGCCAAAGAACCACAGCGCGAGGTCAATATCGTGAATGGAGCAGTCCACAAAGATGCCACCGCTGAACTCGGCGTAGGCGACAAAGAAGCCCGACGGGTCGAGCTTGTCGGCCGTCTGCGACCTGAACACGGACGGGGTGCCGATGGCACCAGACGCGAGACGCCTGTACGCGTCACGGTACGAGGCGTCGAACCTGCGCGAGAAGCCGCAGATGACCTTTTGCGCGGGGTGCTTCTTGAGCGACTTGTTGTACGCGTCGACGACGGACTGGGAGATCTCGACGCTCGTGCTGAGGGGCTTCTCGCACAGCACGTGCAGGCCCTTCTCGATGGCCTTGATGGCGTGCTCGGCGTGCACTGTCGTGGCGCTCGACACGACGACGGCCTGCAGGGACGACTCGTTCCTCAGGAGCTCGTCGTAGTCCAGGTACGTCCTCAGCGACGACCCGAACTCGGCCTTTGCGGCGTCCAGTTCCGCCTGGACTGGTGAGCTGACGGCGATCAGGTTGGCCTTTGGTGTGAGAGTTGCAAAGTGGCGAGCATGTCGCATGCCCTAGATCTCTGGATGTGAGTGGAAATTCCATGACGGGGGAGGGACCGACCCTCATTGCCCCAGGGTGGGATTGACACCACGAGCATGATAGGGCGAGGACTGACCATGCGACCAAGCCCAGTTACTGCCACGTTCAGTTTTTGGTCTGCCATTATGACTGTGGGTGTGAGGGATCAACTGAGGACTGTAGGAAGGAGTGGGTCGACGAGGGCTGCCAGGAAGTGAGTGAGGTTGCTATCAAATGTTACAATGGCGCCCGTGGAGATATTTTTGTGCATCCGCTCTCTTGCATATATACACAGTAGGCATGCTCTGAAGCTGCAGGTTCATGACACAGCGGTCAACAGTCGACCTGTGTGACCCCCTCAGCCGGCCGGCTACGGCATGCATTAGCGGCATGCGAAGAGGATAGATCCAGGGCGCCAGGGCGCCCAGCCCAACGATCTGCTGCCGAGTGCTGCTCTAGTCACGTCAGAGCTTGTTCTCATCGGCGAAAGATGCCGATTCAGGCCCCTGGTGGGGTCGCCCCCCGCGTGTTTCCACCGTTTTGGTTGAGGAAGACGCTGTCTGGGGAAAATGAAATGACGCCCTCCTTGTCTACATCAATTCAGGTGGGTTTTTCTTTTGAGCTACCCCAGATTTGCGGCCAAGTATATTTAGCACAATAGTACAAGAGGAGGGGAGAAACACTAAACCCTTATGTATAACTTAACTTAAAGTCGAGTCTTTTTTATTAAGATTACTAAAAGCACTATCCCTCTTATGATTTCTGTATCAAGTTTTCTTTGCAGGGTGGGAATCTGGGGTGACGAGGAAAATTCTGAATTTTCCGAGGGGCAAACATGACCACAGTACTTTCCTTTTCCCCATTTGATTTAAGTAGTTCGTGGGGAAGTGGACGCGATTGTGGATTGCGGGGACCAAGTTCCCCGGATTTCAGATTCCTTTTATCGGGATTCTTCGCCGATGCCTTGGCCGATTGCTTCTTTGATGTCATCCACTCGCTCAACTTAGTATGTTACCAGTTGACCTGTTCCTGCATCAAGACGTGTTACAGTGTGAGAGACACGCGGCAATGCCCAGCGCCAAAGAGCCTTGCTCGCGATGTACAGGTATGTACCCCTTATTATTACTGAACGGCCAAGGTCTTATTTCTCACTGAGTACTGAAGTAAGTGATCTCGGACTGCACCTTAACACATCCCCCCGCCTTTCCTCCCTCAGGTCATATCTCCTAATGAACTACGAACCATATACTTATACGGTGGTGCAAAAGATAGCCCGGATCGCGGACTTGCCCAAGAGGCTTAGCACCATTTCAGGTTACACGTCCTCTAGCTATGTGGGCTAGCGATGCATTACCTTGGGTCGGGCCCAAGTCTTGTGACGGCTGCGATCGGTATAATGCTATACGATGACTACTTCCAGGACCTGTTGGAGCTCGTTGCACTGCTGCGGATGTTTGACGAGTGTAATACCTAGTAAGCATGCTTGGCCTGCGAGAAAGGCATATCGTATAATGGGGTTGCAGCTACCGCGAACTTCGACAGCAAGGAACCAAATCCGCAAATATATGCAGCATTTATTTTGGTTGAATCACGAGCCGGTCCGGACTCTCGACCGGTCCTGTGCTGCAAATAATGCAGTCAGCATTGTGCATGTGGCACATCTGGTTCAAGAATACAGCAAAGGCCGCAGCGCCAAGATTCGACGACAATGTCCCTGCAGAGTGATTAATTACCAGGCTGTGCAGCGTGCACGTCGGCGGCATACGGCTACCGCAACGGGCTGCTCTACCCTGCTTATACGGCTGCTTCCTTCATGCGTGCCATAAGCCTCGCGATGCAAAGGGGCGTCAAGGAGGCTGGAGTTTTAACGTGGGCTTTCGAGTATGAACAGACGGCCCTGTTACCTAACCAGACGGGTTTCTTTGATGATGGCTTCAAGGTTTTGAGCACGCAGGGCCTCGATAAGCCGGTGCTCAACGTCCATCGGATGTGGGGCATGATGAGCGGCGAAATGGTCGCAACGAACAGCTCTGGACAAGTCCCGATAGATGTGGTGCTTGCTGATGGCATAAGAGGCGGTAATATAGATGTGGGAGTTGTCGCGAGCTTCAACAGCAGCACTGAGACCGCATACGTCTTCGTTTGGAATTACCACGACCGAGATCTTCAGTTCCGAAACGCAGAGATCCGCCTCGAAGTTCAAGGTCTACCAGCAACGTTCTTGGATAACCCTGACGGTATATCTTACACTCACTATCGGATCGACAACGACCATGGCAACTCGTACTCTCGGTGGCAAGCCATGGGCTCACCGCAGGCGCCGTCGGAAGAGCAAGACCAGGTGCTGGTCAGTGCTGGAAAGCTAGAAACCATTGCGGAAGCAAATGAGCCGGTGGTGCCGATCGATGGAAAATTGACGTTGAATATGTCCCTTTCAGTCAGAGCTACCTCACTTTTGGTACTGCATAACGACAAGAGTGACGATCCAGTGGAGGTTTCGCCACAGTTTGAGTACTACATATGTACATAGAACTGGTGGGCGGTCGCCTAGGTGGTCTACATACTATTAATTAATATAGAGCCTCCAAAACAGCAACAACAAAAAAAGGAACCTGTGATAAGGAAATGGGTGAAACATGAATGTGCTTTAACATGGACCACAAACTGTGATGACACCCTCGAGCGAAGGGGGCCACAACCAATTTTGGAATTTAGAATTAGTAGGCTGACACGAATACTCGGACAACCTGAGTTGGGGAAAGAGAAAAGATGAAGTCATTAAACAGCCCCTGGGAAGGCTCGATTGTCATGTTGATCAGATGGCTCGAGACTATCATTAGACCTGGCGGACACCTTTGTCCGTCGGAGCTAGACATGACCTAAAGGCAGTACCCGAGAAGACAAATGATTTCGGGTCAAAACGTTTGAATTAATGATACACTCAATCACAATCCTTTTTCTGTTATGATATGGCCCAAACAGCTTCCATTCCTCACGCCCTACCAGACCTAGGTATTTGATTAGCCATATACACGAGGCTTGTTCCATCACTCCTCCCCTGCCGCCTCTTTCCAGTCAGGTACCAGCGCACCGATGGCATTCTCAAACACCTTCTTCACCTGCCTCCGATACTGCAGAGCAACCCCCTGGTTCCGCGTCTGCGGCTCGACCTCGAACTCGACCTCATTTCCCTCGTCGTCTACGCCCATCCCGGGATCCGCCTCGCAGAACTTGTCATACTCCATTCCCAGCTTCGCCAGCAGGAGCTCCTTGACGTGTTCCACCACAGCCCCCACCTCCCGGGGTAAGCTGGTCGAGGCTGACAGGATGTTTCGCAATGCATCCTGTTCCCGCGCGCGTTGAGAGTCTGGCGTTGGCGGTTCTGCCTCTCGCGCTGCGCCGAGGACCTTGGCGATGAAGTTTTCCTTTGCGTCGTCACCGCCGACGAGCGACAGGCACAGGTCCCAGACGAGGGCATCCTCCACGTGTGAAAACTCCGGGCGGAGGTCGGAGGCGGCCTCCTTTGCGACCAGGTTCATGTTCTGCCCGACGAACGAGCTGGGGTGGCTCATCGGCCGCAGCGAGACGAGGAAGTCCTTTGGTGTTTGTTTGTCGGATGACGGGGTGCCTGTTGCATCAAGCGCTCCAGCGTTCTCGGCGTTTATCGGCGTGGAACTCTCCTTCTTCCGCAGGTGCACATAGTCGTTGTGGAACGCTTCTGTCTCTGGAAGCATGAAGCCGTACGACAGTAACAGCTCGCTGTTCGTCTTTTTACCGTACGTGTTGAATACCTGCTGGCCAGGTCTGTAGCTGTCGAAGGTGACGAAGCGGCAGGCCTCTGAGCCATCACCCTGTTGCTCCGCCGTCCATCGAACGTTGGCCTTGATATCATGATTGATGATATCGTACACAGGAAGTAGCATGGAGAAGTCATCGATCCTGACATTCCTGGGCAGCTCGCGCTCCTGGAAGGATGTGGGAGTAACGAGCGATGGGCGGAAGCTGCGGGAGGCGAACATCGAAAAGGCCCAGTTGAAGAGATGACGTGTGTAGTCTTGCCAATCCTGGAATCCTTCCTCCTTAAGAATTTTTCTTGCCGCCTTGAAATCTCTCTTTGCGTTGGCCTGGATTTCCTGTGCCGCCACGGCGGCGTTCGTCCCCTCTAGAAATTCGAAATCCTCGTCGGGCCAGAATGGTGGAAGGCTCCAGGACGAGATGGAATCTGGTTGGGGAAGGGTGCTGATGTATGGGTACCAGAATGAGTCCTTGCCTAACAGATACTGCTTCATGAGGTAGAAGTGCCCAATCACGTGTGGTTGGATTTCCATGAATCGTGGGGAGAAGGCAGGGCGTGGCTCAGGTAGATGCTTAGATGGCCCTGCGACAATGGGTCCATCAGTCACTGCGTTGAGGAACGAAAGGCTGGTGTCCATGGAGCAGCGCAACACCTCTTCGCCGGATTTGATGGTAGTTTCAGCCTCTCTCGTCGAAGAAGGCTTGACTCGCATTGAATAGCCCGTCACGTCGTCCTTGTAGATCTCGAGGTCTGGATGGACGGTGCCGCCATGTTCTTTGCTCCACCGCAGCAGAGCGTTGAAACGTGCCTGTTCCGCCTCCTTCATCATTATTGGGTAGGCCTCCATGCCCAAAGATTTGGAGATGATTCTATTGATCCCTTTTAAGATCTCTCGTTTTGGGTGGCAGACTTGAAATGGAGGGCCGTTGGTGTGTTGACTTCAGGACCAAATTGGACTGAAAATGGTCCCTACCGGTAGGGTTTACGTCATACGAAAAATTGGGAAATAGATATTGCAAAGGTGGTTGAGGATTACCATAGATGCAACGGCCGCCTTTGGGTACTTCTGGTTATTCAGGATCCTTCAACATAAGAAGCCGATCCTCACAGTTTATGTGACGTTAGTGATTTCAAGTTCGTCTTGCTGGTATTGCAGATGAAATTTTAAAGCAACCGCGATTAGTCAGAAGCACGAAGGTGTCCCATCCCCCAACCCTCGATGAGGACCGCCTCATCCAAAATCGACCATCCCTAGGAATACCTAGGCTAAGTACTTACAAAGGTACTTAAATATTTCTCAAGTGCTTTTAAACTGCAATTTCGTCATGTGACAGGGGCTCTGGATTATCTTTCCAGTCTAAGATGTTGTGTGAAGTTTAATTACCGCGTCAGTCAACCGAACTACACCTTTTTTTTTTTTTTTGGAAGACAACATAATGCATGCAAAAGGCCACATTATCACTCGTAGCTGCATGCGGGTAATTACATATGTAGTTATCTAGGTAGGTGGCTGGAGACGACCGCCGAGGTACGAAAAGAGGTGGGGGAGATGGCCTGAAACCATCCAGATGAACCTTGGAAGCCGCTTGATAGAAACCAGTTGACGGTCATGTGAAGTTACCATCGGCATTTTGGGTCCAGCCAAGGTTGCTGTACAAGTTCTCCAGGTATTGGCCGCTCACCCGGGTCTATCTTCATCATAGCCCTGAGAAACGACCCGAATACATCCCTCGTAGTCTGGTCTAGACCTGGTAGAAATGTTTCCGACTCGAGGGGTGGCCGGCCCATCGGTTCGTAGTCTTTGATCCTCCCTCCGTCGTCAAACCACTCCCGAATGGCAGCATCACCTTTTTCCAGCAAGCGCTTAGGGAACGGGCCGAACAAGTCGACGATTTCAGCGAGATGTTCTCTGACTTCATAGTGACCGTCGGGCGGGGCCCCTCCATCAAACATGCAAATGGAACGGTACACCTCGAAAATCACAGCACCGAGGTTCCACCAGTCGACGTTTGTGTCCCATGGAGCCCTGATGAGGACCTCGGGAGCCCGGAGAGCGACGGGCTGGATGTTTTCGGTCAGATGCTTGTCGGCCCAGCTGGAGACCCCCCAATCGCCCAAGGCGACGTCAAGCTCTATCAGCCGCGTGGGATCGTCCCCAAAATAACATTTCCGCAAAGACCGAGATCGGATCGGGGTATACTGTTCTTCGTCCTTGTTCTGTTGGGGGATAGGCTCCTCGACAAGGTACTCGGTCTCGATGCGATGCACGTCTCGAACTTTGACAAATATGTTGTCCGGCTTGATATCTGGAAGCTGTTGAGTTTGACAGCCCGTATGATGTATTAGCAGTACAACAACATACCGGTATGTATCACACCACTTTCGTGGGCGAAATCAAGTGCAGCGACTAGTTGAAGGCTAAACTTGCGCATGATGGTGGTAGGGACCATGAACTCTTTGAACCAGACGCCGAAGGACAGCAAAGTTTCTCCCATGAGCTCTAACACGAGGCAGACGTGGCTCCCGTTGGGACCCTCCAGCTCAAAATCATCCACAAGGTGGCAAATGTATTTGTATCCCATGAGTTTGCGGTTCCCATCGCCAAGGTGAGTGAGAATCTCTTTCTCGAAGATGGGATTGTCTTGGCCGTAGCAATCCGCACTCAGAACTTTGAGAGCCCGAAATTGGTGCTCGTCATTCGGCCTTCACGTTAAAGGCCGAGTTAGTGTCAGCCTTCTCACGCAGGAGGAAGAACTTGAGGTTTGAGGGGAGGGCGGGTGGACAATGGACTCACGGCTTCGAGAGGTCTTTAACCAGCCACACTGTCGAGTATCGTCCATAACCGATCTTGCTCATTACTTCATACTTGTCTGCATAAATATCCCCGATGTAGACTGGATGGAATCCACCCGGTTGATATGCATCTCTGCCTTCTTCAATGTCGCTTGACTCGGTCACCGTAACGCCGCTTCGTTGCTCGGTCACAGCTGTTTCTCCTGGGCCGGTCACTCCTATATCGCTCTGTTGCTCAGTATAAGTTGCCGGAGCAGCTCCTTCTGTACCTGTCTGGTACGAAGTCATATTAACAAGAACGAAGGAACAAGTGCTCGCCGAGATGTAAAGACGTAGAGCTTGGGAAGCTTGCGAGATCACCCAGGTTGGCCAACGGAGAAATGCTGGAGCAGGGATGCTTGTAGTTAAGAAAACAAATCCCGGCCAAGGTGGCAGTGCCTGAATTGGCGAAGGATGTTGGCGCTACCAACCAACGAACCTGGGCAACACAATAGTGGGCCTGTGGTCGACCATCTAATTCGATTCCAAAATACTGACCCAATACTCCCGCTTGAGAACCGCGCAGATTGAAATTTTTCCCCTACACACCTACTTGTTAACCACCTAGGCAGCATTGATGTCTAAGACAACAACAACAAGGCACTGAAGATGGAGATCTCCCAGCCAGCAAGCTTCGTCCGTCTGGCGTACAGTTCAGTGTGTGCCGAGACAACTTTTATCGCCACGTTTGTTTTCTTGGTGCTCCAGACCCCACCGCGGGCTGTAAGCCAGCGTATTGCTGGGCTGGTTGTCCTCGGTGCGGCTACTTACGCGATGGAGAGCCTGATTGTGCAGTTGTGCCTGATGAGCGGCCGGCCGCAATGGGCAGCGGTTCTGGTGGCGCTGCTGTGGGTCCAGCTGTTCAACGCGTCCGATCTCCTTCTGGTGCTCCGTGTAGATGCTGCCCAACTATCAAAGCTCCATGGACAGGGCCCCGGGACGATCAGGCGCGTGAGATCGGCTGTAGGCATTCTTTTCAACTCGCGCCGGGTTGGGACCCCGTGGCAGGTTAGGAATACGCCCTCCACCGCTGGCCTTCAAACCCAAAGCCGCACGGCATTCTTGTTCAGCCGGCTTGCTGTGACGATACCAGCGTACTTGTTCGTCGACATCATGACATCCTTGCCACCGCCCGACCCGGCCTTCTTGCGGCCGGATAAGGCAGCTCTTTTCCGCTTCGACAGCTTGAGCGTCGAGGACATCGTTTTCCGGCTCGCGACGACAATCTCATACTGGGTCACCACTGGCATTGTCCTCATGGTGATGAACAACACGGGCGCGATCATCGGCGTCTTGTCAGGTTTCTGCAGGCCTGTCGACTGTCCACCGCCTTTCGGTTCTTTCTTGGAGGCGTACACGGTCCGTCGCTTCTGGGGGTGAGTGAAAATCGAGCTTTATACAGCACCGAGCACGACCGATCGATCTAATATTCTTTTGAAATGCAGAATCAGTTGGCACCAAATGCTCCGGTCATTCCTCACGGGGCACGCCGACTTGCTCGTTAGCAGGACTCTCCCCTTCTTGCCACGCCACTCAGCTGCTTATCGGCATACACGCTTGGCAGCCGCTTTTCTCATCTCTGGTCTGATACACTGGCGCGCTGACCTGGCTCAGGGTGTCCCCAATGCTGAGAACGGGGCTTTGACCTTCTTTTCTCTACATGCTGCTTTTATAGTTCTCGAGGACCACCTTGGGCCCGTCTTTGTCGGGCTACTACCCTTACGGGTCCGTCAGATCATCGGTTACGTCTGGGTTCTCGCTTTCTTTGCTTGGAGCGCTCCAATTTATATGTACCCTGGCATGAGGTTGGGATTTGATGGGGCTGCTATGGTGCCCCTACGCATGCTTGGGCCCTACATACGTGAGTAAACAAAAGTCACAGCGCATGATTCTTGCGGGTATAGTATTTGTTAGTAGTGTAAAAGATCAAGTTTATATTACAGGTGCGGGGTGAAAGAGTTCTAAGACCATCCACGACGGTCTACTTCAATGTTTCTCTTGTATGGTTTAGACACGACAATTATAGCCCTGGAGCACATGTATAAAGGCGAGCATGGGTATCATGGCCTCAGTGTGTTCCGATCTAGCGGAGGCATTTCGTACACCTTTCCGCCTCCGTACAAATTTGTCTACATGCCTACCAACTTTGAATGGAAACTCCCCGAGACAAACTTGAAGTAACTTGGGACCCAAATTCACAAACTCATACTGCCTATACCTAAGTACATCTCTTCGGGCAGACTTAAAACCAGACAGCTGTATAAAGAGTTTTATCGCGCACCAGGGTATGCTCAATAGTGGATCTATACCTATTATAGAGCTTTATCAATACTTAAATATATACTTCCCTCGCTTAATAATAGAGCTTAGGAGGCTAGATAATTTACTCTATTTAATATACCCTACTTATTATTATAATAGTTATAAGCCTAGCTCTAACTATAATCCCCTAATAATACAATTATATAAAGCTCTTCTTTTATTATTAAATACTTATTATCTTATTATCTTTACTCTATATACTTAAAAAAATAGTATCCTCTACTTCTACTAATTATATTCCTACTAGAATAGTCCTATTATATAATTAGAAGAGCTTTTTATTATAGTATCTCTAGCTTAAATTCTACTATATATATAAGGGTATCTAGACTATTATTAATTTAGAAGCCCTTACTTAAACTATCTATAGTTCTAGTATCCTTAAGTATATCTTAGTTAAGAGTCTTTTTACTTAGAAGAAGGTAGATACTTAGATTAAGTACTTCTAAGCTCTCTATAACTAGAAGAACTTATCTAGCCTCCTACTAAGTGTAGCCTATAGCTAGAGGAACTACTAAAGCTAGATATTAAAGTAGTAAAAGTTAAACTTAAGTAGCTCTATAAGAAATAGGTTAATAGCTCTACTATATCTATAATACTTAATAGATAATAATACTCTATATAGAACTAGGTTAACTATACTATTAATAACTACCTACTAGTATCTATATAGATAAAGGTACTTACTTTTAGTAATCTACCTATACTTAAAGTAGTTATAAAAGTACTTAAGGATATACTAGCCCCCTCTTATAAAAGTACTATTACTACTATTACTAAAGAGTATTAAGCTTCTCTAGCTATAGTATATACTAAAAGAATTAATCCTCTAAAGTAGTATACTTAATAGCTATATACTTATACCTAGGTAAGTATATATAAGCTTTTAGAGGTTTAAGGGGTACTTACTAGTAAGGACTTTCTTACTACTATAGGTACTAAGCTAGCCCTAGTATAAGCTAGCTAAGTACTATAAAACTTAATCTAAGATAATAAGCTTAGGATAGATCCTCTCTTACTTAATAAGCTTAGAAAATAATTTAATACTATATACTATTAGGAAATAAGTAAGGGAAAAGGACCTAATATCTTTACTATAATTAATAAGGAAATTAGTAAGTATATTTTACTAAGACTATACTTCTAAGGTTAATAATAAGTAAGTAATTCTTTTAGCTATACCTACCTATATAAATCTAGGACTTATACCTAAACTTTAGAGACCTACGCTATACTTAAATAAGTAATAAAAGGTTCCCCTAAGACTATAAAAAGGCTTAACTATAATAGCTTAACACCTAAGTAAGTAGTAGAAATTTAGAAGTACCTATAAGAGCCTAAGTAAAATAATCTATAAAGGAAGCTAGCTAAAAAAGGTTAGATTAAGGTAGGCCTATAAAATAAGCTAGCTAAGAAGGGAAAAGATTACCTAAAAGTTACCTTTCTAGGAAGAGTAAGCGCTTATTTTTAAGTTTTAAGTAGCCTAAGCTCTCTTAGTATCTATTCTCTAGTAAATTAAGCTCCCTACTAGCTATCTTAAAGTATCCTTCTTAATAACTATAAGGCTTTCTACCTAGTTAATAACTTAAGTATACTTAAACTAGGCTTTTTCTAAGCTTCTTAGCTAAGGGACTTAGTAGAAGTAGGTATAATATCCTTTCTAATTACTAAAAAAGGGACTTAGGTAATTAAGAATATCTTAGTAAGTAATAAAGAACTAAAGATAAAGTACTTAACGCTTAAGGATATAGTTATTATTAAAGGCTTCTATATTAATATTATTTTAAAATCTTATCTATTTAATACTAAGCTATAGTATCTTAGGGTTAACTATATACTATATAT